>HE671319.1:49969-68619 GCA_000313835.2 Heliconius melpomene melpomene | reverse complement strand
AAGAGTCTCAATTTCAAATTTTTATAAAAATCAGTGGCGATTTAAAGATTTTTCTATATAAACTTTCAACCCCTTATTTACACCCCTAGGGGATGAATTAAAATAAACTACGAAACTTATGTTCAATGAAATATTTTTAAGAGTCTAAATTTCAAATTTTATAAAAATCGGTGGCGATTTAAAGATTTTTCCATACAAACTTTCAACCCCTTATTTGCACCCTTAGGAGGTGAATTCTAGAAATCCATGAAACACATGTTCAATTAAATATTTTAAGAGTCTAAATATCAAATTTTATAAAAATCGGTGGCGATTTAAGAATTTTTCCATACAAACTTTCAACCCCTTAATTTCACCCTTAGGGGGTGAATTCTAGAAAACCATGAAACATATGTTTAATTATATACGTTTAAGAGTCTGAATTTCAAATTTTATAAAATTGGTGACGATTTCAAAAAACCTATACAAACTTTCAACCCCTTATTTGCACCCTTAGGGGCAGAATTCTAGAAAATGATGAAATACGTGTTCAATTAAATACTTTTAAAAATCTAAATTTCAAATTTTAGAAAAATCAGTGCCAATTTAAAATTTTTTCCATACAAACTTTGAACCCCTATTTCACCCCTTTAGGGTTGAAATTTTTCAAAATCCCTTCTTAGTGGATGTCCAGATTACGAAAGTAAACTTTTGTCCAAATTTAACGTTTCTACGCACAGCGGCTACGGCTGTGCGTGCGTCTTACCTCAGTCAGTGAGGACAAGTCCTTTTATATATATAGATAGATAGATTAAGATAGAAGTGTATTGTCACAATGGTGTCCTACTTGGTTTATTCGGCGAACAGAAATGTCCTATGAGTTTTTTATTGAGCAACTATTGAGTTTCTTGCCGTAGTAGCTTCCTATAGGAAAAGTACTTGTAATGGCCAAATTGAATAAAGAATATTTTGATTTTGATTACATTATAAACCTTTCTACTTATGATTTCTGTACAAAAAGTAATGATATCCCGTCAAAAACATAAATGTAAAATGAAAGCCAAGTTCAGTAATAAAACATATGCTTTCAGCGATAAAAGAAGTGAGATGTAAATGTATGCCAAGTTCAATGGTCAGTCCTGAAATTTATTTTTAACAATATAAAATATTTTATAACAACTGTAAATGCCCATTCTTCTTACAACTTGGAGACTTTATTTATGTCTAATATCTGATTTGGCTAGTTTTCAAATTAATTTACATCGATATAAATGAATGTATTCAAATTGTATTCTACTCAGATTCTATTATTAATTCATAAGAAAACTAGCCAAATCAGATATTAGACATAAATAAAGTCTCCAAGTTGTAAGAAGAATGGGCATTTGCAGTTGTTATAAAATATTTTATATTGTTAAAAATAAATTTCAGGACTGACCATTGAACTTGGCATACATTTACATCTCACTTCTTTTATCGCTGAAAGCATATGTTTTATTACTGAACTTGGCTTTCATTTTACATTTATGTTTTTGACGGGATTTAGATTAAAATATCATTATACAGACAGGAATATTATATTATTGATGAGACGTCTAGTGAAGCGAGATTTCCTATATAGTCTTAATGCGTTACAACAGGATTATAATAAGATTTTTTTGTCAGAGTAATAACAGCACAGAGAAATCCTAGTGTCAAGATTGCATTTACCGTTTTCCTTCTAAATTCAAGACAGTATGTGTTGAGTGATATAGCTAAACGCCGCGCTATGGCTTGATAGTCCCATAGCGGAGAAACTATGGTTAAACGTGGTAATGTCAGAAGCTACTGGTTTAAATAAAAAAAAATATTTGTGCTGGATTGTCATTTATCGAGAAAAGCTTAGAAGTTATGTTTATTATATTACGTTAATCGGGAAATATATAATTAAATATATATTTTTTTTATTTTCTCTCGCGCGTCGTTGAGTTCCGCCACTCAACACAAAATTCCTCGAGAATTCACAATATTACCAAATTTACATTTTCAACGTTCTTCATGTGACCAACGCCTTATTATTCTGGGCACGTAGACACCAATTAACGTTGGGTCACCAGAAATTTTGACTCAATGTTATCCTTACTTAACCCTAATTAGAAATGTTTTTGTTACGTTATTTCAATATGTTTGTAGTCCTGAGTGTGTAAATATATTATTAAAATATTAGAACATAATTTATAGTATTTTTTAGTGTAATTTTATTTATAAAAAGGTTGTATAAAAAAATACATGAACAGAATTGGAACTCCCGCCTTTTGAACTATCCAACACTATGGTCTTGGATAGTTCTAGACTAGTAGGATCGGCGGAGAGAACCTGAGATCCTAATGATATTCAAATATCATTAAAACACATTCGTTCGTAACTTTTCCCCCAAGCGTTGAGTTCCGCCACTCAACACTCAATGCCTCGATAATTCGGTGGAAAGTGGGGAATAAAAGTATCTTAATGAGAATGAATTAATTAATCTTAACATTAGGTTCCCAGATCTATTTCTGCCTACCCTGCTATGTGTGGCATACATCGTAAGGCTGAAAAAATATAGACAGTAAGTGAAGAACGTAGTGTCTTAACACAACACCCCATCTGCCTACCACACCATCTAAAGCAAAATAAGGAGAAAAAAATATATTAATATAAAAATATTTTTTTGGTTAATTTAACCCCATTATTTTTAGTGAAACAATGTTTATTCTTCTTACGTTTAAATAAAGTGATTTCAAAGTCGTCTCTAACATAATTGAATATATTTGTAACTCGGCGAAACGTAAATAAATTACTTATAGAAATATAATAAAGTTAGCCGTAACTGTGGTGGTATTTTCGGTTGTTTATGATGTAATAAAAAGGAATAAGTTTCATATATTTATTTCTTGATTCACTCACTCTCATAAAAAGCGATCAAGAAACTTAATACGTGGACAAGATGTACGCCTTACCACGTACGTACATCGTACGTAAAGATATTATTTTAAGAAGAATACAGAGAGTTTTTAAGAGTGTTTTTTCACACATTAAATGAAAGCACAGTTTCTATAACTACTCTATAAAAGTTTAACACAATTAAAACAAAAGAGCTTTTGCCAAAGTGAAAAAGTGATTTTTTGAAACAAAATAAATAATAAAATTATCATTGTAAAATAAAACGCCATTTGTAAAGAATGACGTAAAAGGAGCGCAAACACTTCCAACCTGTATAGGTTTGTATGTAACAAAATCAAAAAAGATTAATGTGAAATGAAAAACTTTGTCTTACCATCGTGGCGTAGCTACCCAGATTTCGATTTCTTCGCTCTGATAAGAAAACAAAGCACGAAGATGAATTTCACCTCAAACAGTACGCAATGTCTTAAAAAGAAAGGTCAAGGTCAGAAGTTGAGGAATGGAGTGTCCTAACACTAAATTCCCTCTGTTTATCTTACTATAAGTGAAGCTAAATAAACACATATTTATTTAAAGCAGTATATCATCTAAATCAAACAGGAAAGCTTAAATAACATTATAATTTGGTCAAAACCTTTATAATTTGCTTAATTTAAATTCGTACGTGATGAAAGGTTACATTTAGCATTGTTTTCCGAGCGAGTGGCTTGGAAAATAATTTGTTTGGCCTGATAGGTGATTATAATGAGTTGTCATGACTTATAATTATACTACTGTAGACTTCCACACGTCCAAGGTTCAAATCTAAGAATGGGAAATTTATTTAAATTTTCCATATATCAATAATATAAGTTAAGTTTCGCCACTCAGCAAGGCGCAACACCCAATGCTTCCAAAATTTGGTGGAATATGGGGAATGGAAATGTCTTAATGATAACGGAGTGTCCTTTCACTAGGTTCTTCCTGCCTACGTACACGCTATGCAGGATACACTGTGAAAATTATAAAAAAAAAAAGAATTTTAGATTAAGAATAATCAATAGACGTATAGATTCGAAAAACTTATAGTAGACAACTTTTTTATATGAAAGAAAATATTACCACAAGTGAAAATTGATCCCAGAACCATTATATACCATCAATTATTTATTAACTGAGCTAAGACAACCACAAAATTACTAAACATACCTATTACATTAAGAACAGAAAATAAGAAGTTAATTAACGAAATGTTTTCATACATAGAAATTAAGATTAGATATAAATAATATGAATGTATGTATGTGTATGAACGAACGTAAATATAAAATAAACATAACATTTTTACTCCCGCATCGGTCTTTGATAGCGAAAAGCTTTTGATGGTGACTGAGAGACTTTTGTACTTATTCTGTTTTTAAGTATTTACAATACATGAATGTATTCGTGGCGCAGGGGATGCGTGCTCTAAACGCGGACAGGTTGTGGGTTCGATTTCCACGCAAGAAAATTAAATATTTAATATTTTCATTTCCTCGCTCTGTAATTAGGCAAAAAGTGCGGCGTTAAGTTCCACCACTCAACGTGCAATATTTCGAGAATTTTTAAATATTATTTGAGAATTCTTGAGTCGGATACCACAAACTTAAGTTTACGAGCAATATGAAATTAACTACAAATATTTTTCTTTGAAGTATCTATGAATTTTCACTTCACAGTTTTTCCCTTTACTTAACAAGTTCTCCCGTTCGTTTTGATAACACGGCGAATTTCATACATTATCTGTGAGATGTCCTTTTGAGATATGGAACCCTAAAAATGGTCTTCATAGTAAAACTATAAGCAAACCCGAGATAAACAACTAGTATTATACATAAACATACATTTAACTTACGTATAAGTTATGTTATGTGTGTACTCAGTACATGTGAGAGGTAAACACGATTCAGAGCATGCCGCTTCTGTAAATAAGATGTTCGGATAAACTCAATCACTCTAGGTGATGTTTGCGCTGTATTTTATATATAGAAATTCTATATAATAGGTATAATTTGACTATTTAGTAGGAAATTGTTGTTTTATATGAAAATTTTGTTTTGGACATTAGGGCTTTATGGATAGAAGTGTTGATTAAAAGTTCGGTATCGTTTTCGACTGTAGAAGTGACGATTGTAGGTTCATTTCCATTCGAGTGATCCTTCCTTGCTTCCTTTGAGGATTTATATATCTACTAGCGACCCTCTTTAACTACTGGATTATTCATGTAATGTATGTTTGCAAGGCACTTAAGATAATGTGAAAATTAATTAAACCCTAATGCAACCCGCATTTTTGTAGTTTCAATAAGGATTTTCCAATTGTTTTACACAGCAAGGATTTTTTAGTAGGTACCGTAATTTTAACCTTTAAGTATGGACGTCGGGTCTCACAGACCCATCTAGGTCTACGAATTCTACAAATCGGCCACTTCTCGGTGACCTCCGCCACTGAGTCGCTCAGTACCTTTCGTGTTAATGCCAAAATGAATGTAGATAGCAGTGGTTGTGTCTCTGGCTTCAAAACACGTGAGTATTTAACTTTCTAAACAGGGCCTGGGTCTGTCAGACCCGACGTCCATGTTTCCCATACATAATGATTTCAAAACACCATATATTTTTATAATATTACAAAATATACTTTTATATTTTAATTGTATTATTTGTATTCAAATGTTTTTATTGTTATATATCATATATTATTTTGCAATGTTTGTCATATATTTTAGTAATATAAATATTATTTACCTAAAAATAGATTCGATTTTTTTAGTTTTTATGATAAAATGGAAAAAAATGATCGACCAAGCACGTCAGGGACAAATATATCGGTACTTTATAATCAACATCAAACAAAAGAATTGGACGACGACATTTTATAAAGAAAATAGCACTTTATCAAATAAAAAGATGCGTTTCGTATACTAAACTACTCTAAGAATTGAGAATGACTTTGACTCGCGTTTCGCGATCTGATCTATCATTTATTGAACATGAAGCTAAAAAAATAGTTTTGGGTTCTTGAAAAACATGTATACTTTGCCCCCATAAGATATATAGAAAGACAAACACATACTTATGTTGACTGCAATCGTCCTGTTAGCCTACAATGTTGAAAGCCATTGTGTATCGATGTTCAATAATACCTTATCTTGAGGTGTTGTCAATATTTTTATTTTATACCATAAGATGTAATTTCTTTATTTTTTTTAATTGTTAGACTTTATATTTTATTAAAAAAATATTTATTTTATTATCTGTCTTTTTTTTTATAGTATTATTTTCTTAAGAGTCATCCCATGTGGCCAAAGACTGAAATTGTGACTTTAAGTTACTTAAATCGTTGTGATGCGTAAAGTTTAATAAAAAGCAATTTTATTTATATTGATTTTGTTTGATTTGAGGCTATTTATGTAAACTAAAACATAAAATTGGCTTCTTCCTTTAAAAAACAGACGGAATATGACCAATAAATACACTGGTCTGACAGACCCGACGTCCATATGTGTGTTATAAAAAAATCACATCCATAGTTAAAGGTTAAATCTGTGCTACTAATCAAGTACTTATTAAAATATATTTAAATGACTATTTTTAGATATTTAAATGACTATTTTTAAACGGAAGAAATTATAAACAAAAGCCTACCTACTAATAACTACTACAAAAAGTTAATTATTATTACACTAATTAAATAGAATGCATGGGCCGGGAATCGAACCCGGGCCGCCCGCGTGGCAGGCGAGCATTCTACCACTGAACCACAGATGCGTGTAAGGCAGGCGGGCGCGGCGGACGTATGGCGAGTGGCGAGCCGTTTCACAGCAAGGATTTTTTTGATATTGTAACAACTTCTAAAGTACTTATTAAAATGAAAAACAGTAAAAGACAGTTTTGGTCTACATTAAATGGCCAACGTAACTAATGTACTTATTTATATGCTGAGAGTAAGGGATAAGTGAAACTTGAGTAACATACAGCTGATGTGTCAACGGCGGGATGTGTCAACAATTAAATGCGTTTTTCTGTAAAACTATTCGCAATTTCGAAATAGCGTAAAAAGCAAATTTTATCTTCGTTTAACGTAGAAAATTAATAAAATATTTTAAAGGATAAGGATTAATATCATTATGGAAAAATATCCCTCACAATAAAAAATACATTGAAATTATTATTTTTAGACAGAAAAATGATCACTACACGTTATTCTTAAAAGATACGAATATGCCGTCACGGACTTTTTTGTAGATCTTATTAAGAGGAACAATACTCCAGTACATTTTTTTCATGTAGTACTTACCATTAGAGCAGCGCATGCGCGAAAGTGTCTCAACGGGTAGGACTTTATACACATTTATCGTATTTATGTTTATTTACATAAGAATGTACAAATAATAAACTATATATGAACCTTCTACGAAAAACACTCGACTTAATGGTGAAGACCGCATCAAAATCCGTTGGGTGGTTTAGAAGAAGAAGAGTTAGAAACAACAGACAGACACGAAAAGCGACTTTGTTTTATAAGATATAGGATAGGATATAGGGAAGCTTCGCGAAGTTATATTTCCCCCATCTCCCCTATTTCCCGACTATGGTAAGATAAAACGCCATGTTTTTTCCTAGGAACTATTCTGGGAACCTATTCCCAGGTTTCCTCTGTCTACCGTGAATCTAAATAACACTAGAGTTTTGAAGCACTTTCACTTTATTACAATACAGTAATATAAAATATTACCTTATTCTTATACTGTACAGATAGTATGGGATCAAAAGAAGAGACAGAAGTGTATCTGTATAAAGCCGCCAACTTTCTATCTTCAAGTTGAGATACAAAAGATTCAAAAGCTGTTGATGCTTGATTGCGTCTTATGTTCGAATTCAATGTAAATATTTGTCACGATTCAATTCTAAAGTGACTTTGTGTTTAGTATGAATTAATTAATTATTTTGAAAAAAATATATATATATAATTTAATAATTAATACATAATTAATATAAATATATATAATTAAATATTATAATAATATAATTTAATAATTTATGTACTGTATCAAAATGTTGTTGATATAAATTTGGCAAAATAAAATGGTAAGCGCAGATTGTGAGTTCGATTCCCACTCGAGGAAATAAAATATTTAACATGGCAAACTGTAGCATTGAGTTCCGCCACTTAACACGCTGCAGACTTCGGCAGAGTGGGGAACGGAAGTATCTTAATGGGAACCTCTGCCTACCTTGCTATATACGGGATACATGGTAATATTGAAGCGTGAAGGACGCGGTATCTCGTTTTTAACAGAATCCTCAGTTTCGAACTCCGTTCACCACTTTTCGCCCAATTTTGATATATCGGGTATTAATTGGCGGAATTAAACGCCGTAAACGAAAAGGCACGAGAAAAGTTACCATAATGGCCTTCCAGTATATAATCTAGTATTCAAAATGCTATTCTAGACCTAAAACATAATAAATAGAACAGCTCTAATAACCCCAGTTATCGCGTAAACTCCGACGTTGCAGAGGAAATTATGTCGAGACGAAGCACTCGTCAAAGGAATCCCCTCGAACCTTGATAAATTATTTACGGGCTTTGACTTGAATAATGGTTTAGAATACTGCTTATTATTTCTCATTATATTCTGGAAATGAAGTCGACTAATTACTTATAATGTATGTACATACATACATATAAGAAATATAAAGGAAGAGCCCTTGTAGCGCAGTGGGACTGTGACGCGATGATTGTAGGTTGATCTCTAGTTGAGGAAATTAATTAAGGTTGGAGGAAATTAAATAAGTTGAGGCTTAACCGACTTCCCTTTTCGAAAAGGAGGAGGTTCTATTTTGTTTGTTCGTCGATTTCACTTTTATTAGTGGAGCAATTTTAATCAATTTGAAGGCACAGTGTAGAATGGCAGAATTTAACGCCGCATTTTACTTCTTTATCAAAATAAGGAAATGGAAATATTAAATATTTCATTTCCTCCAGTGGGGATCGAACCTATAACCTATGTTCTATTGTTCTTGTTAATCTAATTAGATTGGTCAATAGGTTCCGCCAAAATTAAAAACTACCAAAATTAACAATAAGTGAAAACTGTATAACATGTCTGCATGTAATATAATTGTAAAAAAAAATTTGAATATTCGTACAGTGAAAGATAAATCGTAGCCCGCATTTTATAACCATTATTATGGATATAAAGGCATAAAGTGTTCGATAAATAAAAACAACAAACAATACGAGGTTTAAACAAAGGAGATAACAATTCTATTAAGCGTTATTTCATGTAAAGCACTGTGAACTGTCTTTATATTTTTCGCTTATTTTTCGCTCGAAATGATAATGAGTGTTTTCGAATTTAAAAGTTGAGTGAAAATTGAACTCAGTATGGCCAACTAAATACGGGATACATGCGTGAAGCTGAATTCAATTGATTTCTTTGTTTTTGTACGGGATTTTTCTTAATACTATGCAATTTGTTTTCTATGTAGATCCTTTTCTATAGTAATCAGATACACATTTACTGATTTCACCCTCGTGGCGCAGCGGCACAAGGGTGTGACTGTAACGCGACAGTTGTGGGTTCGATCCCCACTCGAGGAAGTGAACTATTTATTTACGTTTATATTTCCATTTCTTCGCTCTGGTGTCGAGGCAAAGCGCGGTGTTGAGTTCTGCCCCTCAACACGCAATGTCTATATCGTCTTAACACTAGGTTCCCTCTGCCTAACCTGCTGCGAGTGGGGATACAGCGTGAAGCTTAATAATTCATGCTCACGAGTGGGGATCGAACCCACAACCATCGTATTTACAGTCACACTCTTGTGCCATCGGGCTACGACGGTCTCTATATTTATATACATTCATAGACTAGATTATACGCAAGGCAATACGACGAATTTGTATTTTGAAAATTCTCAATATTATTCAAATAATTCCATCCCACCAACCTCTCCTATAAAAACCGACGAAGCTAGGAAATTGAATTTTTGGCACAATTTATTTCGTATTGCTAACAGATGATATGAAAATATCGATGATATTGAAATATTATGTAAATCTAACCTTAAAGGTCAGAAGGAAAAAAACGTGAAATTATAGGATCTTTTTCAATCAACTATTTAAGTGTAGATTAGTGAAAAATATTTAATTTATAGTATAACTATTTTTGAAGTTTGTAAGTTGTAAGATGAATATAGATTTAAATCTCGATACATCTCTTATTAGACGTAATGTAGCTCAAAATATAATCCAAAAAATATATTTCGTAGTTATTTTTTAAAATACAGATTTAATCACACTGATTTGGTTTATAAATAATATCAGTAATCACGAATAAATTATATCAGTTTCTTGTTTTTGACATACTTGACTTATTGTGCTATATCTCCTACAGGGGCAGAGGGCCTCCACAGTACTCCACCATCATCACCACCACCAGTAAACCAATAGATATGCAGTGTAACTCTATGTACTTTCTGCTACCCTGCTATGCAAAAAAATATAAAACTGTTTTTTAATAAACTTCTAAGATAGATGTTATAAAAACTATTTAACATTGATTTCATCAGAAACTGCTTAATCTACACCAGTATCACCAAGTTAGCAGCAACTCAGTAACCTGTCAATTGAATTATATCTCAAAATCAGATTGAAATTATCTCCAAATTGGGGCCAACCTCTGAAACTTGCATGTTACACAACTTTCAGGAATGGGTGATGTACAAAATGATGATTAACTTAAGTCAATTGCTAAATACAAGAGGCCTGCTCAAAAGTATGGTAACAAATATATTTTTATCTTTATTTTTAGTATTTATTTATTTGTTTTTTATTTTTTTAATAATTTCTATTAAATTATTAAAAGTTTTAGTCCAATATTATTTATAATATTCGACTAAAACGGAGAAAATGAAAGATTTGATATCCTATATCTTATAAAACAAAGTCGCTTTTTGTGTCTGTCTGAACTTTCTAACTCTTCTTCTTCTAAACCACCCAACGGATTTGGATGCGGTTTTCACCATTAGGTCGAGTATTTCTCAGGGAAGGTTTATATATAGTTTATTATTTGTACATTCTTATATAAATTAACATAAATACGATAAATGTGTATAAAGTCCTACCCGCTGAGACACTTTGGCGCATGCGCTGCTTTAATGGTAAATACTACATGAAAAAAATGTACTGGAGTATTGTTCCTCTTAATAAGATCTAAAAAAAAGTCCGCGATGGCATATTCGTATCTTTTAAGAATAACGTGTAGTGATCATATTTCTGTCTAAAAATAGTAATTTCAATATATTTTTTATTGTGAGGGATATTTTTCCATAATGGTATTAATCCTTATCCTTTAAAATACTTTATTAAATTTCTACGTTAAACAAAGATAAAATTTGTTTTTAAACTATTTCGAAATTGTGAATAGTTTTAGAGAAAAACGCATTTAATTATTGACACATCACGCCGTTCACACATCAACTGTATCGAGTCAAGTTTCACTTATCCCTTACTCTCAGCATATAAATAAGTATATTAGTTACGTTGGCCATTTAATGTAGATCAAAACTGTCTTTTCTGTTTTTCATTTTAATAAGTACTTTAGAAGTTGTTACAATATCAAAAAATCCTTGCTGCGAAACGCTCCTCGCGACGTTATGCTTATACAAGCGAGTCCGCCGCGCCCGCCTGCCTTCGCATCGCATCGGTGGTTCAGTGGTAGAATGCTCGCCTGACACGCGGGCAGCCCGGGTTCAATTCCCGGCCGATGCATTCTATTTAATTTTCGTCACAGGCAGCCACGTAGTGCTTGCTTTTCATCAGGGACAGAATACCCTCTTCAGCATTAACCACAAGCTCGAAAAAAAAAACCTGCCTGCCTTTATAGCAACGAAGATTTAGATGCGTTTGCACGTATTGGATAATTCGAGTTGAATGTATTATTTAATGTCATTTAACTATTTAAAAATAGTAATTTAAATATATTTTAATAAGTACTTGAAAAGATTAGTAGCACAGATTTAAAATTACGGTACCTACTAAAAAATCCTTGCTGTGTAAACCCTAAAGGTTGCATTAGGGTTTAGTTAATTTTCACATTATCTTAAGTGCTTTGCAAACATACGTTATATGAATAATCCAGTAGTAAAAGCGGGCGAAGCCGCAATAGGGTCGCTAGTTGTGAATAATTAACGTAAAGAAGTAACGTAATAGAATATTAGTTAATAAGGATCTAACCATTTTACTTTAAAATACACATTGTATATTTTTTACTTCAAATTGCGCACACAAAATGTTTTCAACAAAAATAATAAATGAAAATATAAATACTGTTATTGTTGTAAATATGAGGGTAGATCAGAATAAAAGTTGATACGCAGGATATTGAAACGTATAAAGAGGTCAGTTCTGTGAAATCATTTACACAATCATTTATTGTAAAAGACTTGGCAAAACGGTTTATGAAATTTTAAATTAATATTTAAAAAAAAAAGTATATAGTACAATTATTGTAGAATATATCTCGTGTAAGCAGAACTCAACGAAAAAAAAAATTGAGCGATGATTACTATGATTTATAATAAAAATCCTCTTTTTTCGTATATAAAGTAGGGTTAAAAAAATTATTTTATATTACATAACAAATATCTAAGTAACATACCCAAATTGTAAGTGAAATTTCAATATACTATTAAAGGTGAAGGCCACTTAATCGATTGTACCCTTAAGGTGACTGTCGTCCCCGGCCCTATTGACTTAGCTTAGTCTCACGAAATATTAATGCGTCTAATATTAAGGTCCGCTGTGAGGAAATGTTATCTTGTTGGTAGGAGTTAAATATTTTTAGAAATCTTACATAACTATGAGACTTTTTAGGCTTTACCGCTGTTTGCTACCGCTGTACGCTACCACTTAGAACACAATACCTCAAATTCTGGTATAAAGTTGTCTCTTGGGAAACGTAAGTGCTTTAATGGAGAACGAAATGTCGTAAAACAAGGTCCCCAGGTTCTTTTTGCCTGTGCCTTGCTATGTGCGGGAAGCTAAAAAAAGACAGGTTGTGCATTCGATACCCATTCGAGGAAGTGAAATATGTAATAGTGCTGAAGTATAGGTTATATACCGAACAAGTACTTCCTAAGATCAGCACGTGTAACCAAACAGACGCGTCAGATTTATAATATTAGTATATATCC
Organism: Heliconius melpomene melpomene; assembly: GCA_000313835.2. NCBI lineage: Eukaryota > Metazoa > Arthropoda > Insecta > Lepidoptera > Nymphalidae > Heliconius > Heliconius melpomene. The sequence goes on along the minus strand of HE671319.1, from coordinate 55,501 downwards.
TCCTATATGTTTGTTGTTAGCATTAAGTAGTGCAATATTCCACTTTGTTTAACGAATTCCAGTATTTTTTTTCACGCTGTATCCCGCACATAGCAGGGTATGCAGAGGCATCCTGAGAATAGGTTTACAGGAAGTCCACGGAGTGTGTTAACACTAAGATGTTAAGATACTTCCATTTTCCATAAAAATACAACCCACTTTTTGCCCACTTCTAGAACCTTTTTTTAAGTTAGAGGAGTAAAGACACTTTTACGTTTTAGACTTTTATTTGCTCATTAAGTGTTCATTGAAAAGTTTTCCAATAGAGCTTTTTGGATTTATTTGTTTCAAAGTTTTAATCAACTGTTACTGCTGTATTGGAAAAATAAATGGACGGTGGAAAAATAATCAAATACAGTATGTGTTCGTGTTCAACGTTCAAAGAGTAAATATTGTTGAAAAAATATTTATATACATAGATACAATCTATTGAAAAAGAGAACTATGCTTTGCACAGGGGTATACGCGTGTTACCGTAAACGCGACAGGTCGTGGGTTCGATTCCTACTCGAGGCAATGAAATATTTAATTATTCCATTTCTTTGTCCTCGTGTTGAGGCCTAAAAATATAGTGCTTCAATGTAGACTGTAACCCTGATGGTTGACGATTTGATGCCAAGTCGAGGTAGCGAAATATTTTCATTTATCCACTTAAAAAGGAAAAAGCCTGGTGTTTAACTTCACTTTTTAATAATATGCAATCTTTGGAAATCCTGCGGAAAATTTAAAACCGTTTACTTTGACAATAGATGCTTTGATAGACAAGAGGTGCGGGGTCCTGTTGTATGGGAAAATCGTTAAGCCGACATAAAAAAAAATATCATATAAAAACATGATGAGTTTCTATATGTAATCAAGTCCCAAATACTTACTTAGCTAAGAAAGTTCTAAAAATTTGATGATGTTCTTAAGACGTCCTTTAAGTATTCATTAACACGTTGTGGCTATATAATTTCGATCGTCGATTAAATATGACCGTAAAATCAAAGATTAACTTTTATATTACTGATTATAGCCAGAAATTGCTGGTTTTGGTTAAGTAAAAGGTCAAAGTACGTTTTGGGGCTGGAATCAATATATTATTATTATGGATATAGATATATCGTAATATATGAACCTGTCGTGGCGCAGCAGCCAGAAAATGTCTCGAAAATTTGGTGAAATGAGGGTATGGAGTATACTCGTATATACTCTGGTATAGGTATGAGCGATACAACTAATAAATAATTACTTTATAGTAGGTAAGTACAACTACAACTAAAACTTCAAAAAACCGTGCGTACCCACATTTTGAAAACTACTGAGCCGATTTTGATGAAATTTAGTCCCTAGTTTTTAAGAAATTCAGTTTCTTAGACAATGTTACAAATATTATCCAATTTCGGCAATACCACAAGCATACAGATACAGATTAAACTAATAACCTCTTTTTTTCGAAGTCACTTAGTAAATTATATTTAATTTATGGCGTTGAGTTACGCAATTCAACACGTAATGTCTCGAAAATTACGGATAGTTTGAGAACCTATCCTGAAAAAGAAATACTTAACAAAATGAAACATTATAGTACAAATTATATTCCACAGAATTAAATTCAAATCTGACATTATATTATCATACTAGAGTACATCTAACGTATAACAAAGCATTATTGAAGCTCGCGAGGAAATGTGTCACTTAACGAATTAGTGCAGGTTCAGTGCCCGCCTTTGTACAATACGCTACACTCTATTATGTGGATAGTAGGTACCTATAGTTATATTATAAATGTGATAAGTCATTTTGAGTATGAGCTTTTATATATTTAAGATAATATTTTTATTGAAAAAAAAAAGATTTTATGCTAAGGAAACTTTAAAGGTCCAAGTGAGTGGTCCAAGAAAGTGGGATTCAAGCCCGCACCTCTTGGGAATCGTCGTAGATAGTATCTTAGATGCACTCATGTGACTCAGGGAACAGGGGAACCTAATTAATTATTGTTCAGATAATCTGTTCCCATTGAGATACTTCTGTTAGCCTCTTTTCGTGCTCTGGAGGTATTAGGTGTTGAGTGAAGAAACTCAACGCTACGTTTTGGCGAGTAACAAGAGCGAGGAAATTAAAATATTAAATATTTATTTTTTTCGGGCGGGAATCGAATCTAGAACTTGTGGCGGTAATAGTCACTCGCTTGTGGCACTGGAGCACGACTGGCCTCTATTATATAATATTTAAATGATTTCTGCCCAGATTTTACCTGCTCTAAGCATGTTTAACACCTTATAGTATCTATCAATGACCTTCAAGCATCCTCTCTTTGGTGAAACCTTAAATAGATTCTGATCCATTTTTCGTATGATAAAGGTATATCTTACAAAGAGTGTGTAAATTTACATATATTTGTTTTGAAAACTTGAGTGAAGCAAAAAACTGGACATAGCAGGTAGAGGGAATTTGGGAATATAAGTTGAGAGAGTCCGTTCTCAAATTCTGGAGGTAATGTTTGCTGAGAGGCTGAACTCAACGCTTTTTTGTCTTGTTAATATTTAAATTCTTCTAGTGGAAATCAAAATCATAACCTGTTAGATTTAGATTCTTACGCTTGTACTCTGCGCCACGACTGGCCTCGTTATAAATATACTTGTTTTTGAAAGGTTAACTTTCACTAGCTTTTTTGGACATATTAATGAAGAAATATCTTTGCCTAAAAAGTGTAATGTAAGAAATGGAATTATTTTCAGCTTCACGTTTAATCCTGCTAATGTCTTGACTCGTCTAGGTCAATCACACTTTCGTTTAACGATAAGGTACGTAAATAGAAATTACTCCCACATTAGTCTGTCTGTGAATTTTAGTTCAAGAAATTATAATATTTATTAATATTTACGAAGAAAATTAAATAAAAATTATGAATTTGGACAAGGATTTGTTATTATACGAACTTTAGTTACTTTTTAGTCTATTAGTCTACTTAGAAATATTGATTAGCATTTCACAGACAATTTTTTTTGACATGTGTAGTGTGTATTAAAAACGCGCTGTCTTTTTAACCGACTTCTGTAAGAAAAAGAGGTTATCAATTTGACTGTTTTTTTTTGTGGAAATCGAACCCATAACCGCACTCACAATGTACACATGTCATGGCCTATAGGTACAACTAAAATAAAATTGTTGTAAAAAAATTTGAAATAAGTAAGGCAAGTAATATTTGACACAAAACAAAAAGCAGTCGATCCCTTTTATCTTTTATCAAAGGAAATTGTTTATATTGAGAGTCCACGGGTTTTTCGAACGGAACTGACATCGCCGGCGTTGATTTGACAAAATAAAAGGCCGTTTTATTACCAAATTAATAAGGATTTATTAATTTTGACATCGTTGGTTGTCGTCATGTTTTTTCCTGGTTCTTGGGAAAGTTTCGGGTTTTCCTTTCAGTTTAGGGTAAATTCAGGCAGTATTTATATTGTACTCTTCCTTATTTTGTAGTATATAGGAAAAAAATATAATGACGCTCCTTTAGTTACTATATTTTCATGTATTGAATTTTATTTCGTGTAGTGATAGAAAAAAATAGTCAGATTAACATATTTAAATTATAAAAAATATGCTACTATTTATATATTTATTTAAACAGAAACTGCCTTTCTTAAACACGCTTACATCCCTGCTTCACGACTGCTTTCAATAAATCCAGGTAGTTTAGTAATAACACTACGGTCTCTGCACACCTCTTTCACCTCGTCCACTGTCTGTTCCTCATGCTTTTTACATGACCTTCCTCCAGTATCTTTGATACTATATTTTCGAAGGTCAACCGAGGTCTCCCCTTACCACTCTTACCGCTCACTTTTCCTTCATAAATCTAAATCCTTATAAATATATATTAACTTTATTACACGTAATAAATAATATTTACTAACCTATAGTGAGTTAAGTACTTAGCGCTCTCAGATATGAAGTTTGCGCTTCGTTCAGGACTCAAGTGAAGTTTAATACCTAATGGGAATACTATTTACAATTAGCTGAGTGTTGCATATTCTTAATGTTTATTAAGGAGTAATAGTAATAGTAAATTATGTTAATAAGGAAGTATTAATAGTAAGAAACAGTTTGGTACTGAATAAACATTTGGGGAAGAATTTTATAATTATTTTCATTTTAAATTAAACTATTTTGTATGTAAATTTGACAATTCGAATACTTTACAGCAATTCCATTTTGAGTTTTTTTTTATATACATATATAATAAGGGAAGGGAGATGAAACCAGGGAATCTAGTGTTAAGCACTACTTTCCCACTAGGTCTCGTCTACCTATTCTACCTATACGGGAGATATAAAGCAAAAAAATATAAACAAAAATTATAAGCACCATCTACGACATTCTACTATATTAATAATGGCAAATTCATGAAAATAATTGTAAAACGACATTCATCCAAAAACCTATAAAACTATTGAAAATTTAAAATAAATAAAAAAAAATCATCAAATATTTACTTTCCGTTTTTTTTTTTCTATTTACATTTTATTGTTTCATAGAATACACGTACCTCTGCATTTAAATTGGCAATTTGGGTCGCACACAGTGCCATACACTCCATTCAATCACAGCGATAAAACCCAATCAAACTCATACGGCACGTGTTCACTAGTTCGATTTTTTAACACCATTATTTTATATCTCACACTGTCTCTTTTATTACAGTGAGTGGAGATCGAAACTAAATTTAAAATTTCTAAGTAATTCGTCTAGAAAATGAAGTATTCAATTCCATTTTAGTTTTATCTATTCTCTATTTGTATATAATCAAGCGGATGAGTTTGTGTATGTTTCTTTAAACGCTAAAATCTCTGAAACTACTTCACTCACTTTTTATAAATAAATTTGAAATGTCTGTCTGAGGTTTCAAAATAGCCGTAATTTCAAGTGCAAAATACAAACAAACAATTTTATTTTCTGTCTGTTTGTCTATTTATCTGTCCGGGCTAATATTCGAAACAGCTGAACTGACTTTTATTGACCAATAGAGGGGGTTAAAAAGTAAGACATATTACAGGCTATTTTTAAAAAATATAGGAATAAAAAACCGCATTTTCAGTACGATAGATATGAAATAACAAAATATTTTTCTATTAAATAAAATAAATTTTGCAAAATCAAATAACATCTCACATGAAAAAAAAAGGAGATTAAAAACATTTAGATGTTGAAATACCCTCTTTATTCAAGTACATATATTCATATAGTACTATTGTGTACACGCCTGAACTAGTTCACGTCGACGTCGCGGTACCAGCAACAAGTGAGAATGGAAAAGTAATTTCTTCCACTGACGTCTCGCTGTCTGTATTTGAAAAATACGCTGGTGATACCATATGGTGTTGTTTGATAGGACAGTCTTGTGTTTTATCGGTTATACAGGGTGGATTGTCAGCACCACTTTGAATGAAACCACAGTTTTAACTACTCTATAAAAGCCTAATATAATTCAGAAAAAAAAAATCTCAAAAC
>HE671319.1:14082-41344 GCA_000313835.2 Heliconius melpomene melpomene | reverse complement strand
GATTTAAAATTTCCCTAACATGTTTAAATAATTTTCATAGGCTAATAGTAAGATGTTGTATTAGTCTTTCGGGTTCCCCTTGAACTTTACCTTTAAGAAACTGCATTTTTTGCGAATTAGATAAAGAAGAGTTTTTATGTTTGGCTTCCGTAAAAAGATTTTTAAAAGCCAACCAATGCTGATAATTTCCATTAAAGGATGGAATATTTATTTGCGGTGTGTACTTTTCGCGATACGACACCGAAAACATATTAGAGTTTAAAAGTTTCTTTATGTTGCTATATTCTTTTTCATGTTTATTAAATAGATATTCGTACTCTCCGTCTTCTCCGTTCAATTCAGCATCGATTTCCCAATGTAACGTGTCTATAGCTGCCCAACGGGTTTGTATTTGCTTGAGAATATCATCGTATTCCCATCTCTCCGATATTGATTCCATATCAATCGCTGATATAGTCCTAGAAAATGCTTTGAAGTTAACGAACTGCTTTTTAAGCATGTCATCCAGTTTGCTATTTGAACCCTGGCTAACCTTCTTAGTACTTACGTACTCGCTCGCTTGCTGTCCTGCCGCGGAAGTTCCCGCTTGTGCTCCTTGAAATTCATCTTGAGGCTCCCCTAACTGATTTAATTGATTAAGTATAAAAGATTTTATTTCAGTATATTTCTGCTTTGTGTTTTCGTATTCAGAGTTAAGAAAATACGGATGACTCAGATTTTTAAACTCGCGTAAACGATCATCATTGGCCTCGTAATCCGACCAGTATGCCTCTAAATTATTTAATCGCCTTTTCAAAGACGTTTCTGATCTTCTTTCCTTGCTTTCTTTTTTGATATTAATTATAATCTTATGAATAGCTTCGCTAATCTCGATTTGTGTTTTAAATAAGTCTTCCATTTTTTTAAAGATGAAAAAGCTAGATATATAAAAAATAGGAACGATCTTACTCGCTACGTCCTGATGCTACGTCCTGCTGTTATTTGCTGATTATATATTTTAGCCTCGTGGCCAAATATTATTCTTCTGCTTGCTCGTTACACTCACTCACTTAAATAATTAGTAAAGTCACGATAATTCACTAAATGCTAGTCTTTGCTAAAAATGTCTTTTTATAAAATTGCTTAAAAAATTCGCTAGATGCTAATCCGGCTCGAAGGACCAAAATGTAGGGGACGTGGCCTACACTATTTAGCTGGAGATTAGCGGCTCGATAATAAAAGATAATATATTAAATAAAAGTTGCTTTATTGCTTGCTATATGATAATACGCTAATGAATGCTACCGATCCGCGGTCCGAGTATGCACTGCCTTATAATAGTAGCGCCGGGAACGTGCTCAAAGGCTATGCCGCGGTGTTCGGTTACAACATTTGGACCGAACAATAATTTCCAAATATTATTTAGGACAGGCCATTGTGGGTTCGATTCTCACTTTAGGCAATAAATGATTTACACTATGTCGCTTAGGTAGCAAAACGCATTGTTTCTATGTTATAAAGAAAGATACCTCAGCCTACCTTTCAAGATAAAAAGTAAAACTCAAAAAAATTAAAAATTTAACTCGAATGTACACGTACAGTCCATATACAGTACTTGTATTATTACAGATAAAAACTAATAGTAATAAAGGCCAGATGTCGCCTTATAAACGACCGATATATTGTATGGGACGTGGCAACGTATTTTGCTTGAAATAAACTTTTAGTGGTTCCTTTTTGTTACTCTTAAACTTAGGTGTGAAGGAGAATGGTGATGGGTGAGAATGGAACGGAAAGTGGAGAACAGAGTGTTTTAACACTTGGCTCTTTTTGTACGCGGATCTCAAGAAAAATTACACTTTTATGGATCAAAGACTGAAATATTCTCAAGCTGTATCCCACAGAGAGCAGCGATAACAGAAGAAACTTGTGTTAAAACACTCCATTCCCCATATTTAACGAATTTTGGGTATTGGTACAAGCCTGTGCCTGTAACGCGACGGTTGTGGGTTCGATCCCCACTCGAGGAAGTGAAATATTTATTTCCTTTTTACATTTCCATATCTTCGCTCTGGTATCGAAGCAAAGCGCGGCATTGAGTTCTGCCACTCAACACGCAATGCCTCCAAGAGAACAATTCGGCAGAAAGTGGGAAACGGAATGTCTTAACACTAGGTTGCATCTGCCTACCCTACTGTGTGCGGGATACAGAGTGAAGCTGATTTATTTTTTACTTTCACAATTACACGCTGTTCCACTGCGCCACCACGACCTCTATATATAATATCACTGCATTAATCTTTTTTATATCCCACATATGTACCTACTATATAAAAATATCAACCAATTCATACAATATTCACACGTACATACATACGCCCACACGATATATTTTCATCGCTCAAGAAGGATTAGCGGCGCTTATTTGCGTTATCACAGAATGTGTTTAATAGGCCGAGAGTGATAGAGGCGTGGGGTGTAATCGAGTGTTGATTTACTTGAAAATATTGTATTTCTTTCGTATTATATTATAGATATATGATTAGACACTAGAGGTTGGTTGTGGGTTCGATTTCCATTCAAAAATTCTAATATTTGCAATCTTTGGGCTGGTATGAGGTAAAGCGCGGTTTTCGAGTCTCGCCACTCTACAAGCAATGCGGAATTGCAATTTGGCAATTTGGCAATTTGGCAAGCAATTTGGCGGAAAGCGGGGAACGAAGGTCCCTAGGTTCCCAGGTGCCTTTTGTCTACTGTGCTATGTGCAGAATACAGTGTGAGCTAAAAATAATTAAATAAAATATTCTGGAGCATTTCTCATTAAAATATTGTTTTGCCAAGTGACATGTTGTTTGACATACTTCTATCAGAAAAAAAACAGTAATTAAGTAGAAAGAATAAATAATAAAAATAAGAGAGAGAGAGAGAGAGAGAGAGAGAGAGAGAATTAAAATACATATCATTAAACGTATGTCTATTAGTCTCTTTCTCATTTGAAAAATTGCTAAATTTCAATACCTACCCTATTTTATCAATAGACACAAGACAGGCTTATCATTAAGCTATTCTTATAGATAACTTCAAGATAAATTATACTGAAAATCTTTTATAGCCTACATTACTCACGCTCCTTTTCCTTTCTTCATTTTTATATACTACGTTCTAAAAATATCATCAAGTTGACGTGAAGTTGTTCAGATATTTTAGTTTCAACGCCATGGTTATCCTAGCACAGTGGGGTATAATTTGACTGTAAGCACCAAGCATAATCATGATGTGGAGTAAGTTATTTTCATTTTATTCATTTCGGCGTTGAGTTCCGCTTCCGTGTATAAAACAAAATTCGAAGTCTAGTAGAAGGAAAGATAAGAACAGAATAGATACAGAATGAAGTCGAAAAAAAATATTTTATGGTATTAGTTTCAAATACTTGTACCTACTTTAAAATTTGTGAAATATGTATAAATAGGTCAATGAATCATTATATTTTATCTGCCCAGTTCTAAAACAATATACGTATCTTTTCTATAAGAAAATAAGAATAATAGATTTTAGCGGCTTAAGGACAAAAACAAAAAACATTTTTTTTAGGCACCACCCTGTACCCCGTATATGCAGATGAACTCTCGTATTAAAACATTCGATTCTTGAGGCATCGTGTGTCAGAACTTAACGCCGTATCACAATAGTGTGAGTGTACTCGTAGTATGATAATAATAATTTAATAAGTATAATACAAAGCGTGTATACATACTACTAGAACGTAAAAATGAAAATAATAATTGATACCCCCAGCCACTATAGCCTCTAAGTAGATTTTCCGATACTATAATTTCAATTTAATAAAAACAATATTTTTAATATCTTATATACTTGCTATAAAGTATAGCATAACAACTTAAAGCTAACGACATTATCACGCTTGAACATAAGCGTACAGTGTCGTCGCACGTGGCCGTTTTAATTAAAAAACAACTTTACTCTTAAATTAGCTATCGCTTCCATTTTATACAAAAAAATCGATATTTTCTTGCAAATTGGAAATTTAAAATAGATTAAGTGCTTCATGAAGGAAATTTAAAATTGATAATAATTGTTTGTTGTAAAGAGCATCGTGGCGCAGCGGCATAGTGTTTGACTGTAAACGCGATGGTTGTAGGTTCGGTTCCCATTCGAGGGAATTATTTATTTTCATTTCGTCGCTCTGGCGTTGTTCGGTTTATCATGAAGTATGTGAAAATAATCCAGACACCAGAATAGGAGGAATGGGCACAAGTGTACGACTGTAAGCCTGACAGGTTATGGGTTTGATTCTCATTCGATAAAATGAAAAAAATAATATTTTCATTTACTCGCTCTGATATGAAGGCAATGCCATTCAAGACACAAAGCCTCTAGAACTCAGCGAAATATGGGGAACAATAGTGTCTTAATGGGAGCGGAATTTTAACACTAAATTCTCTCTGCCTATGCTGTGTGCGGGAAACTAAGAAATATAAGTCACTAGGTATCCTTAAATGTTTCTGAAAATACAAAATAACAAAAACCATCTGCGCGACGCAATACATTACTCTTTTTTACGTCGCACAGTCGGGTAAGAAAGGGACAATACCTAAAGAGACGATCCTTAGAATTTTCTAAGTCAAGTAACAATAGTAATATCTAGATATAATATTCTTAAAGCATCTGGGGCGTTTGAAATGAAGCGTGAAGAGAGATAGGACGTCTTCGGAAGGGTTCATTCGTGTTAGTATCAGATCGCCGTAAAGGGTCTGCGATATCTTTTTTATATGTGTTTCTTATTGGATTTTTTTTCTTTAGTCTGTGTAATTTTTATTATATTTATTTTGAAATTTTAAGCAGTAGTAATAAAAAAACGTAGTGAACGTGAATTAAAAGACACTCATTTGTCGTATTTTACTTCAATAGACCGAAGAAAGTTCAATTTTTATAACTAATTGGTTGAAAATTTCGTTTTTCTATCCCATAGGAATGTCGAGAAATTCAGTGCTAAGCAGAGGGTAAGTATTAAAACACTCTGCTCCCCTCTTTTCGCAAATTTCTCCCCACTTTCCGCATTGCATGTTGAGAGGCGAAACTCAACACTGCGCTTTGTCAGATACAAAAGTGAAAATATTAAATATTTAATTTCCTCCAGTAGGAATCGAACCCACATCCTGTCACAAGCTTAATACGAGTATACTTATATAGATCATTTACCTAATAGGCTGTAGCAGGTTCACACTCCAAACCGATGAAATTACATGTTTCCCCCTACATGAGAATTTAACAACGTTATATTAATACCATTACCCTACAATTGCTAAGTCATATCCGATAAAAACAGGAAAAGGCTTACTTTTTTCCTTGTCATACCGCTCTTAGGGGTGAAGTATTTGAATAATGCACCCTAGATAAGATTATTCCTTTTATTTATATAGGTAGATTTTGTTAAAATGAATTTTGGGAATTTTATGTAATTACCCTTTAAATATTAAATAGGCTGTAGGGAAGTATAATAGTTCCTTACACGAGTGTTATTTTCTTTTCTCCGAGAGTAGGAATTGAACCCAACTGTCACGTTTACGGTAACATGTTTGTGCCATTGCGCCAATATTGGCCTTAAATAGTATAACGATATTTGTAGTGACAATTATTGCGATACGATAAACATTTCCAGATGATTCCAAACATTACTTTTATCAATCCGTAACATAATAAAACAATATAAATATTAACTTTTTTCCCAATATTTTAAAAATCATACGGCATTTTATTTACTGTGGCATATAAAAACACGAAGTCACTTTACTCCCACGTTGCTATTATTGCCTATATTTGTCTCCTACGTACACTCGGCCTAAAAAGTTTAGTCGAAGATATAAGATATTTAATATTTCATATTAATTCCATGGCAGTTAAGGCGAAAGCGTTGTAAACGCGACAGGTTGTGGGTTCCATTCCCACTTGAGGATGTGAAATATTCAATATTTTAATTTTTTTCGCCTTCATAACGAGTTCCGCCACGTAAGGCTATACGCAAGTATAGAGGGGCGGAACTCGTTACCAGAGCTGCTTTCGGAATTTGGTGGAAACTGAAAAATGGAAGCGTTTTAACGGAAACAAAATTAAAAGGTTCCCTTTGCTTACCCTGCTATGTATATCAAGTAATTGGGTCAAATATCCATTCTATTATTAAAATCAAAAGACATTACAAAAAACCCTATACTAAGATAATTTAAATATAAATTTAGCTGACGCTCGCACAGATAGGGTAAAGAGGGGTAAGCAATAAATTGGTTCCCATGTACGGTAGACACTCGGAAATAAACGGCAAATTGGAGTGTTAACCGTGAACTTATTTATATGTGTGACCCACTTCGATTTCAAAGCGTCTGTACATATGTATTGTACGTACATGAATAAAGATCGTTCTTCTGGAAATTACTGAATTTTAATTTTAAAATTAATATTCATGATAAAGTTCTTTTGTTTGTTTAGACTTTAAATATTATTGTATAGGACAATTGTTATTTTAGTTTTATATAGTGGTAGCTATGGGGACCATGGGATCAATTGAGGATAGCTAAGAGTTTTCTGAAACACATATTATCACATTCTAAGTGCTGCAAGAGCCTTTCTCGATAAATGGCCTATTCTAAACAAAAATAACTTATCAATTCCAACCAGTAGTTTCTCAGATACGAGTATTCAACAAAACTAAGTTTTCAGCGTTTTATTGTTTTTGTATAGATATTATTAAGTATAATAATAAATACCTTTGAATGAAGATCGAATTCACCAGCCTCTATTTTACAGTCATATGGTGATATACGTTTACTGCTCTACTGCGTTACGTTATTTATCTTTACGTTGTATCCTGCACATAGCACGACGGCCTGATGTAAGTGTCAAAACACTATATTTTCTATGTCTACCCGAAAATTATAAAACGGACAAATAAGTTTTGTATTTTAAGCCTGTCTTATAAGCCTTAATTTTTTTTTATTTGATATTGTGTTATCTTTAGAGTCTATGCCAATAAAGTTTAAAATAATGATATATAGTCAGATAAATAATGTAAATTGCTCTTGTATCAACTTTATAAAAGAAAAAAGTCGCCGTAACGGCGCTGCTTACATGCCCTTGGTCTCATGGGCAAAATTATTCACTTACAAAAAAATATTATATAATAAGGGGTTTTTAAAAAGTCGAAATGGAACCCTTGTAAGATCACTTTGTTGTACGTCTGTCCGTCTGTCAAGACTATTTATTTTTCAAATGGTACGCTTACAATTCTGTTTTAAAAATATACAAATCTAAAACAAAAACATTCAATGAACTAATATGTTAGTAAACCTGGGAATCTCAAACATAAGGTATGTTTGAGGTTAACATTTGTGAAAGCTGTTCGTACAAGACTTCTAAATAATTATCAGCATCCTTATCACAATCGCACGTGAGCCTTGGGTCTGGCCAGGAATATTTCCCCCATGTCATGTCTTGGCCTTCTGGGAAGATGTATCTAGAGCTTCCAGGTCCTGTTCAACTCTGCCCAGTCATCATGAGCTTTAGCCTGCCCCAATTTTTTCTTCCATCAGATTTATAATTTAATAATAAATGAGATTAAATAATAATGATTTATACAAACAACAAGCATTAATACAAATGAAAATCCATATCAATCCTTGTCCAATGTAAAACATTACAAATAGCCTACATTTACCACGGCTTAGTAAACAACGCAGATTTCATCTAAATTCGGATGCTGTCAAAGTTTAGAAACCCAAATTTATCATTCATTAAATCGACATACGTTTCTAGTTAGCGTAATTGCTGTAAACTAGCTTATATCATTTTCAAAGTTGTATTAATTGTATCGATGTCATCGTGGCGCAGTGGATTAACTTCTGACGGTAAACGTGATTGTGGGTTGGATTCCTTTCGAAGGTGTGCGTTATTTTCATTTCTCCGCTCTGAAAAAACAAAATGGCTCTACCTACCAATTTAGTACTGACATTCTCATAGATGATTCAAAAGATATGAGATATGTTATACTTATTTATTTCAGTAAATAATATTTTTATATAAACTTTCTATATATAGAAGATTTGTCTGTGTTTTGTTTACCAGTTACTGTGTAATTATTTTTTTTTTGGCAGGCTGTGTAATTATTTTTTTTTGACAGGCTTGGGTGATTCGAATAAATTAACCAAATCTATTTCTCTATAAATAAAAGTTTATATTGTAATACATATTATTAAAAGCACAATTACAATATTATGTACAAATGTGGCAAATTACCTGTAAATAAGACAAACGACAATTAAAGTTAATTATTCGTCTTCCTCTTTATCTATTATATTTATCTAATTTGCTTTGGTTAATAGTTATTAATCTTATAATGATTTTATCTACACGCGTCAATTAATTATAGACATCAGACGGGTGTCATAAAGAAGGAACGCTATATTTAAAGAGAGTATATTCTCTTTACATATATATAACTAAATATATAAAGAACACATTTAAACATATACTCGTAGATACATGTCCTTTCAAGACATCATATTCATTCAGACCTAGTGGCATGGAAGTAGCGGAATAAATATACACTTTCAGCAAATATCTTTATAAAGTTATTTACATTTGAAAATATAAAATATGAGGAACGGGGAAATTTCCTCTCCTCATGCACATACGGACTTGAAATTAAAGCTATACCTTTTGTACGTGAGATAAATTTTAAATATAAACATACGGTTTTTGGTCCTGTAGGCACCAAATCGTTGAGGCGGTAGTAGCAGGGCAACAAGAAGATGACTGGAAGTTCAACGGTTGTAGATTCGATTTCCACTCGGGGCGATGAAGTGTTATTAATTTTTATTCTTCGCTCCGGTAAAGCAAAGCGTTGAGTTCCATCTCTTATCGCGCAATGCCTCCAGAATTGGGCAGAAAGTGGAGAATGGAATTTTCTCTGTTTACTTTTAATCATACACCTTCTGTCATGGATACATGACATCGTTGCATCATCATCATTTTTTTTCCTTATTGAGATGCTTAAAGGAAAACATATAAGATCAAACGAACATAGCACACTTCACGACGATGTCTATCTATTTATATTTCATTTTATAAAAAGCTTCCGCATTGCAGTACATAAAACATTTGAAACGTAGTATTAATTTGTATGGACTCTAATTTCTTTGAAAAAACGCTATCAATTTAATTTAATTGCGTTTATTTAAGAGGTTTACTTGAAAAATATCTTATACTGCACATAGCTATATGTAATATACTATAATAGCAATATTTTTTTAGGCTTAACATTGTATTGCATACATAGCAGGCTAGACAGAAGGAACCTGTGAACCTGAATCGAACCCACAACCATCATGTTAGTTGTTTACAGTCGCACCCTTGTACTCCTGCGCCACGGACGGCCATAAGTATAAGAATATTATTAAATAAATATAAATTAATAATATTAATTGCGGCCTATAACTCGTTTATATGAAATTTATGAATTGCCATGCGTGCATAAGTTCGACAGCAGTATGCTTCCCCATTTATTTTTATTTTATTTTAGCTTCACACTGTATTCTGCACATAACAGAGTACGCAGATGGGAACCTAATGTTAAGATTCTCTGTTCCCATTAACACTAGAAGCGCCGCCGTCTCATTTTTGACCCAAACGCAAGGTTGATTGTATATAACTTTTTTATTTGTTAATTTATGTAGATGATTTTTTTTTACTATTACCAATTTTACACCTTTATTTAATTAAAAATATAAATAATTTTATAGCAGTCATACTTTTTGAAAAAAAATAAGATCTACCTAGAACTGCCGCTGGGTCATTTTTGTCCCGCCATGATTATTTTATTATTTGAGGTATAATTTGACATATTTTCATGCCTCGGGAACGAGGTGGAGGGGAAAGGGCAATGCAGGGGTGGAAAAAAATTGAATAGTAGGTTTAGCAGTCAATGCCTAAGTTTTTAGGGTTCTGTAGCTTTTAAGGAAAAAAAACCCTTATAAGATCATTTTTTTGTCCATCCGTCTGTCTGTGCGTTTATCTCAGAAATGCTTGGAGAAATCGAGTTGATATTCATATGAGTATATGAATATCAATTATATGATGATCTACAGTCCCTTGATTTCCTGAAAAAGCGCCCTTAAAAAAGATATGACCATTTATATAGTAAAAAACATGTATTTCGACACTATAAAGGGAATCAAATTAATAAGGTACTTTCAGTTAACTTAGAATTATGAAATTTGGCAGCTAGCATCTACATGTAGTACTAGTACAGGAAAAAATCTGAAAACTATACATTTATATATAAATCTTAAAAAATAATAGCCTGAAAAGTGGGGTAAAATTGGTGTCAATACTAAATTTTGCCGCTAGTCCAAGTGAGGTATCAGATGAAAGGATGACTAAGCTAGGCTTGAATTTCAGAAAAACACTTGATACCAAATGTGGGCAATTGTAGGGTAAGTAGAGGGAACCTGGGAACCTAGTGCTATGCACTCCACTGGCATTTTCCGCCGAATTCTGGAGGCATTACAACGCAATGTTATAAATCATCTGTGATGTATCACTGATGAAGAATATATTAATGCATTACTTGGCCTACTAATAATATTAACTAATTTCAATAACTTATAATTTTGTAAGAGTTATTCAGTTAGTTGTCACGACCTTAGAACGTATTAGAAATATTTAATTCTTTCTTTGTGTTTTATTTTTTGGTACTTTTATGTTTGTTAAAGAATAAAAATTGATTATTAAAGATGGTCTACATATTCTACGATTTATTTTAATATTTTTTTTTTTGTATTTTACCAACAATCAACATAATAAGTAGAATGGGACAAATTTGTCACGACGGCGGTTCAAGGGGGGTCTCAATCTTCGGCACTTCTAGTGTTAAGAGACTTTCCTTCCCCAATATCCGCCGAACTATCGCGGCATTGGTGAGAGGTGGACCTAAACGCCGCTTTTTAAATCAATCCACAACCTGTCTGTGCCCCAATGTTTGGCCTCAATTTTATAGCGACTTTTATGTTTCTCACTTTCTTCTTTCTTCTTAGCCTTAGAGACATTGGGGGGTTACAAGCGGAACTAAACGCTACATTTTGTTTACCATAGTAAGAAAATTAAACCAATTCACTCCTTTTAGAATCAAACCCCTAACATCATATTTACAGTCAGATAGCCTCGAAAAAGCTTAACAAAATGTATAATATCCTAACAAATCAAGATTTATTCGTAGATGATGGTCAAATGTATTTCACGTGTATATGTTAATTCGTAATTTGTCAAAAACGAAATAACGACGGGACGTGACGGAATATTCAAAATTAATGCACGAGATTTAAATAATACTTCAAGCTTTTATATTTTCTATAGCAATGGATTTAGAGCTTACATTTGCCTGCAGGCTGGTTTTAAATCAAATTCTTATATATATTTGAATTTTTGAGACTCTCGCACCATCTTTTTCTTTTATTAATTAAAAGAAAAAAAAAGCAAAGCTATGGTTAGGAACGTGACGAATAGAACATTTTTATAGAAATAATTATTGCTTTAGGAATTTACTTTGGTCAAATGCGTGACTTTTCTAAATTTTTTTTTTGGTAACAATTTGAGGCAGTTTCTTTTTTCTTAATTGAAATTGTTTAAAATAAAGTCATTAAAGTAAGATAAATGATAATTGGAGTGTCCTAATCTACCTTTTTGTGATTTTCAAAAAAAGATATGATATTTGTATAATATTTAATTTTTTTTTATTAGGTGAATATGATAAAATTCGATAGGGCTTTTTGGTAGTACTAGAGTCATTTTAGGCTAAAATGCTTCTTTAGGTTTCGGTTTCGGTTAATCTTAGTATTCAAGTGGCAACCTAGTGTTAAGATTGTTACTAGGTTGCCACTCACCTAACTGGCACTCTCGAACCGCTAAAAGTAAGCGAGTGGCAGTATCCCAACAAATAAATTGTGAAACCTTGAATTTAAAATGAATATTTCGCATTTGTGCCAAAATACCTGAATCAAACTGCATTTTAAAGTAATGTTATGTAATGACAATATTGACTCATTTTCTTAAAAGGTACCTATATGTGTACCTCTGTTCTTTGTGCCTGGCAGTAGTTTTTCTAGCAAGACCTGAGTAAATCAAAATAATTAAAACTGACGGATGCATCATCGGTGGAATGTGAGGAATGGAAATGTCTTAATGGGGAACGGAGTGTCTTGACACTCAGGTCATTTACAGGTCCCCTCTGCCTACACGGCTATATGCAAGACACAACGTAAAGCTAATAAAATATCAAATCACTCCCCTGAGTCTAAATTGAACCTACAAACATCGTGTACCGTCGGATATTTCACAAGCGATTTTAATTGAGTGAATATTACAGGATTCTTTATACGTCGTCATTGAGATAGCCACGGCCTATTGAGTCGGAATGTGTGCATTCGATATCCGCTCGAGGCTTCTTAGGTATCTTCTTTGATATTTTAGCAAAGGCTTAAATTTATTTAGACATACGAGCATATATATTAATACTAACTTTTAAGCCTTATCAAGTTTCTTAACATAGCAAAGTATGCAAAGAAGTTGTAATTTTAGAAACAAAAAAGAGGCAAGTCGTTGTGCAAGGGCACAAGCGTGCGGCTAGTGACTCAATGGGAATGAAATGTGTTATACTAGGTTCCCAGGTTCCCCCTGTTTACCCTGCTACGTGCGGTACACACCGTCATAGACCTTCCTAATTAACCAGGACAATCCTAGTTAGAAAAATGTCTTAAGTACCTAAATACAATAATAATCAGTTAGTCTGAAAAAAAATAATTCTGTACGTTTGACACCCTTTTTCTACTAAACCAATAAAAGTATTTTAGTTAATTTTGATTGCAGTATGCTAGCAGCTTTAAGTCGAAGGACATAACGTAATCCATTTAGCTTTTCAATGGGGCGCCTTTCATTTAGTTTTGCTTCTATGCATAATAGACCGTTTTTTCAAATAGTTAGAAACGGATTTTTTTTTAAACTATATTTCCTCTGCTTTTTTCTATGTAGGAAAATGGATGATGCTTCTTTATGATACATCAAAATACTGGAAAGATCTTAAGTTATATATACATATACAAAGTACATAATATTTTTGTTGCACACTGTATCCCACACATGGCAGTATAGGTAGCGGGAATATGGAAATTTTTTTTATGACACGCCGTTCCCCACCTTCAGCAGAATCCCCTGCAGAAGGTGGGAGTCACCCCTGCGCCATGACTGGCGACAACCCTTACTTTCTGTACTATTTATAGGTTTCGAAATATTTATAAATGTAGTATACTTTGAAAAATCACAAACAATTTTTTTTTTAAAGTTGATATTAATACAAAATATATTTTTACATTTTTACCCTTCTATAAAGGTAAATCGTTAAAAGCACATTTTCCTATTTAAAAACAAAACAAAACATCGCTGTGATATACAAAACATATATCTTAAATAGATATAAATATACCCGCCAATGAATATGAACCAAGAACCATCCCTACACTAACAAATATTAAAAACACAGTATTACCTCATACAAAAAATAAACTACAAAATCAATACCGCATTCATAAAAGCGAGTCAAGAGTGTTCACGCCTAATCCATCCAACCCTATGATGGATGGTGGCGTGTTTTCACGATGAGAATGCATTGTCGAATGATTCCCCTCGACGTTGACGTGAATTAATCACGCTACAACTGTCACCGGATCAATTTTGACGTGTTTATTATTTGTTATCTCTTAACACGTATTGACTTCTGCTATCTAATTAAAGACGAAAATGATAAATGCATTCTTCTATGTTTTTATTTTTTTCTTTTTTACTGTAAAGTCTTCTTCGTGAGTTCTTGATACAATATGACATTAGCAAATAACAGAATAGAAAGAAAAGAACCAAAAATACTCATCACTTCGAAGTTCCAGAGATAAGTATGTTTAACGAAATGGTCTTCAGCTTTATAAAATTAAAGAGTAAGTTACACACAGATATTTTATTTGAATCGGTGGAAATCGAATCTACAATCGTAGCGTTTACTGTCATACCCTTTTGCCACCGAGCCACGACTGTTCTTATTTTGAATTAAATTGCGCCATATACATTTATTTTAGCATTGTATGTTTATTTTATATATTTTTTATTCAAATGAAATATAGGTTGTAACATGTTGACGTGGGCAAAGTGAAACGTGACAGTTATTTTAATCACGCCCGTTAAATTTGTGATTTTATTAGTGTAAAATGAAATAACTGTCTAAATAAAATTGTATAAATGTTATTTGTATTTATATTTTATTACTTATATTATCTGTTGTTATATTACTAGGCTACTAAATAAACACTGAAAACTTATGTAGGTTTCCAGAGTTCCCTCTGCCTACCTACTATGCGTGGGATAAAGCCTGAAGTTAAAAAATCTATAGAAATATAGTTTTCTTAGGCAGGATAGGCAGTGTCAAGGCACTCTGTCCTCGATTATTCGTAAGAATTATCAAACAACTACTTGTAAAGTGATGGAAATATAAAAAGTAAAATTAATTACAAATTTCGAGACAATGAGGAATGTTTAAAGAAAATTATTTAATTTTTTCCCACAATTTTAAAACAAAAATAAAAATGTTTAAAGTCTTATCATATTTTTCATTACTTATTTTTTGCCCAACTAGTTTATTAAAGTGTTGTTTTATACATGAATTCAAAACACAGACTTACTCGCTATAGCTTATCGTATAGGATAATCAAAATATTGACCTTCACAAGTAAGCTCAAACATTCATTTAGCACGCCTATTGTCAGACTTCACTCTGGGGTTTAATCCACTGCATTGTCTTCAAAAAGGTGTTGTTACTCGAACGTTCCCTCTGTCACTGTCACAAAAGTGTAGTATTAATGCATTTATTTATTAATTTACTATTACAGGATGTAGAGAGTAGGCAGAGTGAAACTTAGTGTTAGAACACTCCGTCACCCACGCACCGCACAATTTCCTGTGGGAGTTGCGGAACTCAACCCCACCTGTTGTCTTGTTATTTTATTTTAAATCGAAACGACAACCGTCGAACTTATTGTGAGACGTTTTCCAGCTTCTATATTGAATTATAGCGATAAACATAATAATAATAGCTTTAAAAATTCCTAAAACATTTGCAAAAGGAACTTTTAAAGCAACAAATAAGTTTAAAAACTCAACCGCCAAGATTCTATAAATTCCCTCCACTAACTTTCAAGAACACTCCAACTAGTAAATCACGCCGACACTTGGTTGACTTCACGCAAAAACGGATGACCTCATGGACCTTCTAACTTGAAACTTACTTCTAACTCAACTAATGAAGAATCAATGTTTTGTTGCTTTCTCTAAGTATTTATTCATTTGTTACTATCTTTAACTGAAACTTCTGATGTGATACTTGTATTTATTTTGGTCCTTATAAATCTTTAGATAAGGAAATGAGAGAAGTTTTTTTTTGATTTAGCGATATTGGCAACCCAACAAATTAGAAAGATAAGAAAATTTGTTAAATCTCCCACTCATGTACGTTTTCTGGTGATGATGGGGAACGATGTCTTACTTGGTTCCATCTGCTTCGCAAGCCGGGATATAGCGACTTGAGGGATATAGCGTGAAGCAAAAAGATACTGTATAAAAGAACTGCCTAAAAATATAATGTCTATAAATATTTTTTCGACATCCAAAACTTTATTACAAGATATCTTTTTAAGGGTCCGAAGCATATTTTAATAGAAGTTGACAAAAGAGAGCAAAAATTTCTATTTTCGAACGGTGCGCCATGTGTGACAGGAAAAAGGAAAAAAAATCACCTTTTGCGATGTTAAAATCCAACATATTGCGGGCTTAAAATTCTTCTATTTGTCGATCGTTCGCAGTAATTTACGTTCGATTTCGATGTATTTATTACTGAAGATTCTGTAAGCCGTTGTTTCTGTGAAATAAACGATTTAACTTGTTCCTTTTAGATTTTTTTCGTTGTTATTTTTATGTTCTTGGTTAGTTTTATTAAGATAGATTTCTAGTGGAATGAAAATGTTTGCCAATAATATTTATTTTTATTGCCCTTTGGTTTGAGGGTTATGTTTGATTCTTATTGGGGAATATAAATATTTTTTCTTATTAAGCTTCACGCTATGTCCATAGCGGGATAGCCAGAGAGAACAAAACGCCAGACGCTAAGGTAAAAATCATAGGAACGGCGTAAACTTCTGCCAATCAACACGTATGTCTCAAATTTCATAGAATAAAGGACGAAGTTTCACGAATTTAAAGTTGCACTTTACATGGAGCTGGGACTCAACGACGGTTAAGCTACACACAAAACAAATGAAATATTTTACTTACAGTCATCGTTGAAGCTAGCATGACAACTGATAACACCAAGATCATAATTAAAATGATTAATCAACAAATTATATTACCTAAAAACAACAAAATCTTCCACGACACAGAAACATGAACAAAATACTTTGATGTCATCTATATATATAAAAGGACTTGTCCTCACTGACTGAGGTAAGACGCACGCACAGTCGTAACCGCTGTGCGTGGAAACGTTAAATTTGGACAAAAGTTTACTTTCGTAATCTGGACATCCACTAAGAAGGGATTTTGAAAAATTTCAACCCTAAAGGGGTGAAATAGGGGTTCAAAGTTTGTATGGAAAAAAATTTAAATTGGCACTGATTTTTCTAAAATTTGAAATTTAGATTTTTAAAAGTATTTAATTGAACACGTGTTTCATCATTTTCTAGAATTCTCCCCCTAAGGGTGCAAATAAGGGGTTGAAAGTTTGTATGAGAAATTCTTAAATCGCCACCGATTTTTATAAAATTTGATATTTAGACTCTTAAAATATTTAATTGAACATGTGTTTCATGGATTTCTAGAATTCACCCCCTAAGGGTGCAAATAAGGGGTTGAAAGTTTGTATGGAAAAATCTTTAAATCGCCACCGATTTTTATAAAATTTGAAATTTAGACTCTTAAAATTATTTCATTGAACATAAGTTTCGTGGTTTATTTTAATTAATCCCCTAGGGGTGTAAATAAGGGGTTGAAAGTTTATATAGAAAAATCTTTAAATCGCCACTGATTTTTATAAAATTTGAAATTGAGACTCTTAAAAATATTTTATTGAACACGTGTTTCAAAGTTTATTAGAATTCACCCCTAAGCAATAAGCAAGCGAAGCTGCGCGCGTCCGCTAGTTATAATATATTTACCCAGACTTCCATTAAATATGTGTCAATCAATAGAAAGAAAAATGTTCATATGAAATTCTTATATAACGTTCTATATTATGTGTGATTATGAAATCAATTAGGCGAGACGTAGAAGCTGAATAAGGCTGTTTGCCAGTGGAGTCGAATGCTTTATAGCGGGATTTATTTTTGTTTTTTCTTCATTTTGTGTGGGTATATAAATACGCATATTATATAAAGGCCGTCCTAAGCATCATAGCGTCTGACTGAAAATATTATGGTTGTGGGTTCGATTTCCGTTCAGAGAATTTTTTTTTTACCTCTTGCTCTGGTAACAAGAAACACGGCGTGGAGTTTCGCCATTCACTACGTGATGGTTTAGAAATTGGATGAAAAATGAGGAGCGAAGTGTGTTAATACTATATATAGCCGTTTTTTAAAAAAAGCAGAGAGTAATCCGTAATGATCATTACTTTAAAACGCCAATATGTTACAAAAAATAATTGAATAGTTGTTTTTGGTCGCAAACCTGAATCCAAAACACACATTAAGAACTACTATGATAGCACAGTATGATAGTTATGTAAACAACGTAATTAAGCGAGACAATCGTTCTTTACTATTTTAGGGCTTCTAATTTAGTCACCCTAAGTAACTTAATAACCTTTTTAACTGTAATTGGTTTCTTTTGATATCAAGTTCATTTAAAGCCTGTCAAGTACAAACCTCGCATATGCTCAAACATAAATGACTCGTTGACAGCTAATTTTAGAATTGTACAGAAGTCCTGACTTTACTAATTAATGCCTTACTCATTTAGAGGTGATAGTCAATTTTAAAAAAATAAAGTGACTCTCAGTTTCAAGCCGTGATCCGTAAATAACAGGGTAAGTAACCTTATGTTATGATATTATTTCCCTACTTCCGCCAAATTTTCTCTTTCCACTAAATTTTCAAGATATTGTTTGTTGAGCTGTGGAAGTCAACGTCACACTTTGTCTTGAAATGAAAATAATTCATTGCCTCTAACAACGCCCGATGCTTTGATTATCACATTCAAAGTTTTAAAAAATATTATAAAAATAATAATTATTATCAATATTATTTTATATATTTGGGACCGATCTTAGCTTTGAAGTTTTAGTGGGGTAAAATTTTACGTGGCCCGAGGAGCGATAGATTCAATAAGGAAATTCTTCCTATACTGCGCTAATAGCTTTTATAAATTTTGAGAATTTCATTATTACAATATGCTTTCAGTTAAGTAAGATGAGAACTTTCCGACTCAATTTTATGGTTTTTCTCATTATGGTCGTGGGTTCGATTCGGAATCTGGTAAATATATTTGTAAATGTTTGAATTATTTATTTATTTGCTAATATATTATTTTATTTAAAATATTTGCTCCGTTGAATTTTCTTTCTCAATAAGCGATATTTTCAAACTAAGCAAACAAAAAGCGCGGCGTTGAGTACCGCTCCTCAATACGCAATTTCTCTAAAATGGGGAAAGGAAAAACGATTTAAGTGTCTTGACACTACATTCACTCACTACATTTATTACTATTTACTTGACATTAAATTTACTCCACAATTTAACCCGTAGAAGCAGAAAATCGTAGAACTACATTTTGTTCAAAATCTCTAGAAATAGCCCTAAAATAATATTCCCTTGACCTTTCCCGTAAAAAGCAGGATACGCGTGAAAATAAAACAAAAATATCACGTAACATAGAGATGTCCTAAACACTTGTCGCTGTCTTAGACAAGGCTTTTATCTAAGTACACGGTATTTAAGAGATACCCGACTCGAGCAATTTTTTGCTATAATAAAGGTTAGATCCCCGAAGGAATTTTCCGAACATTTGTCAAGCGTGACGTGAGAGTTTTTTTGTATAATATTTTTTGTACTTACGTGGGGCTAAATAGACTTTGAAGATTTTGTTAATACAATCGTTTTTATTTATATATTTGTTATTTTTTTAACTCAAGCAGCCTCCCGCACAAAGTAGGGTAATCGGAGGGAACCTGGGAACCTAGTGTTAAGACATTTCCGTGTCCTACTTTCCACTGAATTGGCATTGTGCCTACCCTGACTTACAGAAACTATTACATACGAGTATATAAATATTTCGATTTCACTAAATAATTAATATAATAATACCTATGTATATATCACGAATAACTAAGTATAGACAGTATAAAGTGCCTTCATAATATGCGGAATATGAGGAACATAAAGTTAAGGAAACAAAATTTCATGACAAAACGACGTTTGATAATATTTTCATACAACGTGGCCTAAAATAATATTGTTGCTATCCTTTCCTTACAAATTAGAATTTTAGAAATATATTCTTATTTTCGATGGGAGTTTTAAAGTGTGTGCATTTTTTATCTTGATGTTATATCCTGCATACAGCAGGGTAGGCGAAGGGAACCTGGGAACCTTCTGTTATTCCACTCTGTCCCGTTGCCCACTTTCCACCGGACTCTGGCGGCACTGCGTGTTGAGTGGCGGAAATCAACGCCGTGCTTTGTCTCTTTGTCAGAACGAAGAAATAAAAATATTAAATATTTCATTTCCTCGAGCGGGAATCGAACATTTAACCTGTCGCTTTTATAGTCACCTTATGGCCTTGCGCCACGATTGGCCTCATAAAGTGTATGTGATCTCTTAAAATAATGTTTCCTAGTATTTTATTTTATTAGCATTTAATTTTTTTTAACTCTTAAATATATAACTGGTTACCTAGTATATAAATAGTCCATTTGAATTGGGATTCAATTATAATGTAATGTTAATAAAATGTATAAATATTTATTTCAGAATGGTACTATTAAAAAAAATCACATACATTTTTTTTTCGTTGTTCATACAAAAAATGGTCACGGAATGAAAAGTAATTATTTACCATACAAATATCACGACCTCTAATTATGCGAGAGTGTTATTAGTATAATGATAGTGCACTAGATAACTCGTATGCTTTCATATGAAATAATTAAGGTTTGATATATTGAAAAGCTAATCAAATGCTGGATGTAGGGGTTCTAAATTAAAATCATTCTTTCCTAATTTATAACCGGTGGTACCTTGAACTAATATAAAACGTAAAAAGACTATAAAATAAAACAGAAAAATAAAAATTAAATTAAATTATTTTGATTTCTCCGCTCTAGTTGTAGAATGTACATTGGGTTACAAAATTCTTTCATCCTATCTTAAAACGCTTCAATTTGTATCCCACATAAAGCATATTAGGCAGAGGGAACTAAGTGATATGACATTTCGTTCTCTCATTTTTATCCAATTTTCGAGATATTGGCCTCATGTATAATTAATTTTATTATTATTGTTACGTAATTTCTATTCCAGTTAAAAATCAATTAGAAACTAACGCCCATTTATCACTAAAGATCGATCACACAGCCATAAAAGTTAATGAAACTAGAATCAGAAACCAATAATAGGATTACTCGATCTATTCTAAAAGTATTTTTTGCCACATCTCACAAGCTCAGAGTTAATTTGGTTTGAGATCACTTTGACTAGTTTTTCAGACGTTCCTTGGTTTATTTGTAAAATTTTTATAGCATTTTTTTTAGTTTTTTTTACCCTTAGGGCAGGCAGAGAGAACCTGGGAACCTAATGTTAAAATTCTTCGTTCTCCATAAAGACAGTTTCGTTACCATCTTTCCGCCGCTTTCTTCAGACATTGCATGTTTAATGGCGGATCTTAACGCCGAGCTTTGAATCGTCTGCCAGAGAAGAAAAAAAAAGTTAAATATTTCATTCCCCCGAGTGAGAAGGAATCGACTTGCTTTTCAATCGACGTTAACTTATTATAATCAAATCTGTATTTTCCAAAGTGAATCCAGATGATATTAACATATAAACATATAAAAACTCTAAATATATATGAAAACCAATTTCCGTAATTATCCCATTATACTGACATCAAAAACCAATTACGACCACCAAGAAAATTTCCAAGGTCACACGCTGACCCTGAAAATAGTACCTTGAACTGTCCCCAAAAGCAATTTGTACCCAATTTGGGCATAGGGGACATTGGTAATACATTATCGATCACCAACTGGCCATCCATCACATCTGCTCCATGTACGGTAATGACTGCTCTAATCAAGTAATCAATTATAATAAAAGCTTACGAGTATGTTTGGCTCTGTGTGGCGCTGGTACAGGCGTACGGTTATATAGGTAACAGGATATGGGTTCGATTCCCACTCGAGGAAATGAAAATATTTAATGCTTAAATAGAGATGGCCACAAATAACATTTGAACTTGTTATAATATGAAGCTGAAGATATCCCAAATACACCACACCCCATCAATACCATCCGATAAAAGTCATCCACAGATTATCATCTCATTAAAATCAGAAGTGACTCTCCAAATCGGAGATCCATCAAAAGTGAGCGACGCATTATCATAATGTGTAAGATCAGACCCGAGGAATTTGAATAGCGCTTACTGTAACGTTTTATATGTATATTTTTGTAACTGCTATTTGATTTTCTTGTCTTTTTTGTACATTTTGTATTTTTCTTTGTACTTTTTATTGCCAGTTGTAGTGCAGGGGCACAAGTGTAGATTCGATCCCCATTCGAGGAAATTAAATGTTTATTTTAATTTATATTTTCATTTCTT
Organism: Heliconius melpomene melpomene; assembly: GCA_000313835.2. Classification (NCBI taxonomy): domain Eukaryota; kingdom Metazoa; phylum Arthropoda; class Insecta; order Lepidoptera; family Nymphalidae; genus Heliconius; species Heliconius melpomene. The sequence goes on along the minus strand of HE671319.1, from coordinate 19,399 downwards.
CGCTCTGATGATCTCTTCTTAAATCAGCATTTGATGAGCTGAAATGTAGAGTTTCGCCACTTACTGCCTCCAAAATTTGGCGGAAAATGGGGAACGGAAGGTCTAAACACTAGGTTCCCTCTGTTACCCTGCCGTGTAAGGGATACAGCGTGAAGCTAAAAACAAATAAGATGAGTATTTTAATTAAAAGAGAACTAATAAAGTATTATGTAACATTATAAATGTTTAATATTTTCATGTAACAAAAGATTTTCTGTTGCAATTAATTCATAAAATAATGAACATAGCTATAAATGCATATTATATGAAAAGATCATCTATTAAATTTTTTATAGAAAAAAATAATGAAATCCTAACAGCTGAATAGTTTTTAATCTATCTCCAGTGCTTCTTTTGAATAAAGAAAAAAAAACGTTCCGAGAGTAAATTAAAATAAAGGCAATGTGGTGTAGTTATATTTTGTTTGACTGTACATAACCATAGTAGGTTCGAGTCCTGTTTAATTTGTTGAAGCTTTTTATGTTAATATATTCCGTTCTTCGTTGCGTCACTCTGCGATGCATTTTTTCCACTAGAGCAGGGAAATGTAAACTAATTCAATATAATTTCCCTGAGTGGAAATCGAACTCACAGCCCTCGTTTACAGTCAGCATTTGCCTCACTGTGTCATGACAACCAAACATCATCATAGCACAAATTTAAATTTAAAATCAATAAAACATATTTGTGAAAAATTCTAAGCGCCCGAGGTACATCAGACTGTGTAACTAGACTGAGGTACGTCTTCTAATGCTAGAAATCTTCAGGATAGACTCTCCGTAATCAGAAGATTTTTTTCAATTCGAACCAGTTGTTCCTGAGATAGAGAGAGATTCGCGTTCTACCAAACGAACTCTTCAGCATGTAATATTAGTATAGATATATGTAGATTCAATAGCTTCTGTCAATTGGCTGAGATTTACAATATTACTTAAGATAAGATCACAATTATTATAACAATACATATTAGCATTATCAGTAATTGGTTTGTACGTCTGTTTATTGCTGTAATACAGCAATCAAGATGTTTGAATATAGCATAATTGCTTACCTAATGGTAAGAGTCGTACGCAGTGGCATAATGTACGCGTTACTTTTCTAGCTCTGGAAATAAGACAAGGTGTGGCGTTGAGTTACGCTCCTCATCTCGCAATGTCTGTGAAATAGCGCGGAAAGTGAGGAATGGAATGTCTTAATGTCATGCCTGGGTTGATAACGAACAACTCCTTTATAAATATTTGTATATAAATATATAAGTAAAATCGACAAGGGTTAGAGCTTTTACACCGTGCTCAATTGATGGTTCTTTAGCACCTCGTTATACTGTTATCGTTAATAAATATCGTTTTTCCAGAAGCGGTCATTAAGGAAATTAAGAAGGCAATTAAAATATCGCCGGCTTTGAGAGAGATTTATTATCTAAAAATATCTTTATTGAGAATAAGCTTTTAAATTGAAAATATCTGATATTGACATTGAGGATCGTGGTGTAGCGTAGGTTCAATTCTCACTCGAGGAATTAAATTAATTTCACTTCACTCTCTAGTAGTAGATTTTGCTACTTTATGCGCAATGTCTCGAAAATTTAACGGAAAGTTGAGAAGGGAGTGTCTTGCCACTAGGGTCTCTTAGCCAACGCTAAAATAAAATAGGTATTTAAAAATGTCTAACGAAATACCCAACAGTAATGAGTTCAATTCCAATTCCGGATATGATCATTTTTGCAGCGTTGGCTTCAATCACTCAACACGCTGTGTGATTAAATGGATAAATGGGCAACTTAGTGTTTTAATACTATATTACATTACATAATTTATTTGGAACAAAGATGCATTTACAGTAGAATTTTTGTAATATTGTAAGAGTAATGAAAGATAGTGAACTATCTTTTGGCATACATCATCATCATCATCATCATCAGTCTGTCCTCGTCCACTGTTGGACATAGGCCTCTCCAATGGCACGCCACTGAGCTCGATCTTCAGCTCTTCGCATCTAGCTGGAGGACGTCCTACATTACGCTTGCCAAGGCGTGGTCTTCGTGGCATACATTACATTAAATTAGCAAGTAAATAAAAAAAAACATACCTCTGAGTGAAAAATAAACCCACAACCATTGCGTTTACAATCAAATGCTATACCGCTGCGCATAGACGGTCTTCGATGAAATAAAACGTAACGTATGAAGACAAGAAAATGTAACACATTTAATCATTCCATTGTCAATCATCTAAATTGAGTTTCTAAGACATGATACTCCATTGACGTCTGAACGGCTCTATACATTTTAAATGTAACTTTGATTGATGATTGAAAGAATCGTCGTTATGGAGTTAATGGTTTGAAGTTCTTTTGTGCCTTTCAAGAGATTTTTGCGTAAATATCGCTATTATACACTGTGGTAGGACAGTTAAAATTTTTATTAAAATATCTTCACACTAGACAGTTATGAATTCGATTCCCTGCTTACCACTTATGGAAAGCTTGAGTATTAATAATAAGTTCAGCATTCCAATACAAAATATTTCTAAATTTTTTAGAAAGTGGAAACTAAACTAACTCACTCCGAGTTATGACTATGTTTATTCATCTTAATGTAGTTTTTCGGCAGTTAATGAACGTAAAGAAATCCATCAATCCATCAATATTAAAATTATATTTTTTTGTTTCAGATAAACCGCGACCTTAACTGAAAGAAACACCAAAAACACATACAAAAATGTATGAATCGTCAAGAAAATACTCCGAAAACGTCACATAGTGAAAGAAGAATTGAAAATGATAGAAACAAGACCACACGACAAGATATACGCGACACATTTCTATCCAACCAAAAAACCACCAGATCAAATCAAAGAAGCTAATACTAGCGGTGTTAGAAATGATACCAAAGACCCGAGTGATATATTAATGCTAGTTGATGATTTCAGTGATTACTTCTACGGGAACACTAGCCATGACGTGTTTAGTTTACATAACCGCACATTCGACGTTTTGAATGATATCAATTGCACTTTTAATGGAACATTTAACTTCTCATGCTTCGCTAGCTCCGATCCTCCTCAGTACAATTTTTGGGCGTTATTGCTATTAATTTTCCCATTTTTTACACTTTTCGGTAATGTGTTAGTGATAATGAGTGTTGTGAGAGAAAGGACACTGCAGACGGTGACGAATTATTTCATAGTGAGTTTAGCGGTTGCTGATCTGTTGGTGGCGGTCGTCGTGATGCCTTTCGGTGTTTACTATTTGGTAAGTACAATTGAGCTGTATTCTATTAATAACATTTGATTAATAATTCATAATCATTTAAATCAAAATGTATTAAAACATAAAAAAACAAATTGAAATTAGAAAATTGTACTTATAACATATGGAGAGTTCTAGTATACATAATGTTTAAAATATAAAGAAAAATCGGCAAGAATTAGAGAGCTTGCCATCCCATCATCATCTTCCCAAACTAGAAATACACCTTTTACCATTTTAGAAACGAATATCTCACGGTCCGTTTCTTTTTTTGCCATTTGGCTAAGGAATCATAGAACCTGATACTTGAAGTTGAAAGAAAAATATCCTTTGACAAAAGCTACTATTTAAAGATTTACTTGATGTTTCTTTAATAAGTTACTAATATTTCATCAAAGACTAATAAATTAAGCAAAATATATATTTACAAGGAAAAAATAAAATTTTCCTTCAATAACCCTTCACAAAAAATATCACCTGTCAATTAATAAGCCTTAACTCACTTTCCTGTAGTACAAATATAATTAATTGTTGGAACTTTTCCGGTGGACTTTTCCAACGGTATATTTTTACCTAATATTTTTATATCAAAATACACCTAATAATCGGAGCTTGAATAACATTGATATCTAAAAGACCAATTATCAATAATGATATCTATATCCTATATCTTATAAAACAAAGTCGCTTTTTGTGTCTGTCTGAACTTTCTAACTCTTCTTCTTCTAAACCACCCAACAGATTTGGATGCGGTTTTCACCATTAGGTCGAGTATTTCTCAGGGAAGGTTTATATATAGTTTATTATTTGTACATTCTTATGTAAATTAACATAAATACGATAAATGTGTATAAAGTCCTACCCGCTGAGACACATTGGCGCATGCGCTGCTTTAATGGTAAATACTACATGAAAAAAATGTACTGGAGTATTGTTCCTCTTAATAAGATCTACAAAAAAGTCAGCGATGGCATATTCGTATCTTTTAAGAATAACGTGTAGTGATCATATTTCTGTCTAAAAATAGTAATTTCAATATATTTTTATTGTGAGGGATATTTTTCCATAATGGTATTAATCCTTATCCTTTAAAATACTTTATTAATTTTCTACGTTAAACGAAGATAAAATTTGCATTTTACAATATTTCGAAATTGCGAATAGTTTTACAGAAAAACGCATTTAATTGTTGACACATCCCGCCGTTGACACATCAGCTGTATGTTACTCAAGTTTCACTTATCTCTTACTCTCAGCATATAAATAAGTACATTAGTTACGTTGGCCATTTAATGTAGACCAAAACTGTCTTTTACTGTTTTTCATTTTAATAAGTACTTTAGAAGTTGTTACAATATCAAAAAATCCTTGCTGCGAAACGGCTCGCCACTCGCCATGCGTCCGCCGCGCCCGCCTGCCTTACACGCATCGGTGGTTCAGTGGTAGAATGCTCGCCTGCCACGCCGGCGGCCCGGGTTCGATTCCGGGCTCATGCATTCTATTTAATTTTCCTCACAGGCAGCCACGTCGTGCTTGCTTTTCATCAGGGACAGAATATCCCTTTCAGCATTAAGCACAAGCTCGAAAAAGAAACCCGGCTGGCTCTATAGGAACGAAGATTTAGTTAGATGCGTTTGCACGTATTGGATAATTGGAGTTGAATGTATTATTTAAGCGCGATATATTTGGTTTCATATTTTTTGTAGTAGTTATTAGTAGGTAGGTTTTTGTTTATAATTCCTTCCGTTTAAAAATAGTCATTTAACTATCTAAAAATAGTCATTTAAATATATTTTAATAAGTACTTGAAAAGATTAGTAGCACAGATTTAAAATTACGGTACCTGCTAAAAAATCCTTGCTGTGTAAAACAATTGGAAAATCCTTATTGAAACTACAAAAATGCGGGTTGCATTAGGGTTTCATTAATTTTCACATTATCTTAAGTGCTTTGCAAACATACATTATATGAATAATCCAGTAGTAAAAGACGGGCGAAGCCGCAAGGGGTCGCTAGTATCTTATAAAAC
>HE671319.1:0-13982 GCA_000313835.2 Heliconius melpomene melpomene | reverse complement strand
TATATCCTATATCTTATAAAACAAAGTCGCTTTTTGTGTCTGTCTGAACTTTCTAACTCTTCTTCTTCTAAACCACCCAACAGATTTGGATGCGGTTTTCACCATTAGGTCGAGTATTTCTCAGGGAAGGTTTATATATAGTTTATTATTTGTACATTCTTATGTAAATTAACATAAATACGATAATGTGTATAAAGTCCTACCCGCTGAGACACTTTGGCGCATGCGCTGCTTTAATGGTAAATACTACATGAAAAAAATGTACTAGAGTATTATTCCTCTTAATAAGATCTACAAAAAAGTCCGCGATGGCATATTCGTATCTTTTAAGAATAACGTGTAGTGATCATATTTCTGTCTAAAAATAGTAATTTCAATATATTTTTATTGTGAGGGATATTTTTCCATAATGGTATTAATCCTTATCCTTTAAAATACTTCATTAAATTTCTACGTTAAACGAAGATAAAATTTGCTTTTAAACTATTTCGAAATTGCAAATAGTTTTAGAGAAAAACGCATTTAATTATTGACACATCACGCCGTTCACACATCAACTGTATCGAGTCAAGTTTCACTTATCCCTTACTCTCAGCATATAAATAAGTATATTAGTTACGTTAGCCATTTAATGTAGATCAAAACTGTCTTTTCTGTTTTTCATTTTAATAAGTACTTTAGAAGTTGTTACAATATCAAAAAATCCTTGCTGCGAAACGCGCCTCGCGACGTTATGCTTATACAAGCGAGTCCGCCGCGCCCGCCTGCCTTACACGCATCGGTGGTTCAGTGGTAGAATGCTCGCCTGCCACGCGGGCAGCCCGGGTTCAATTCCCGGCCGATGCATTCTATTTAATTTTCGTCACAGGCAGCCACGTAGTGCTTGCTTTTCATCAGGGACAGAATACCCTCTTCAGCATTAACCACAAGCTCGAAAAAAAAAATCCGCCTGCATTTATAGCAACGAAGATTTAGATGCGTTTGCACGTATTAGATAATTCGAGTTGAATGTATTATTTAATGTCATTTAATTATCTAAAAATAGCAATTTAAATATATTTTAATAAGTACTTGAAAAGATTAGTAGCACAGATTTAAAATTACGGTACCTACTAAAAAATCCTTGCTGTGTAAAACAATTGGAAAATCCTTATTGAAACTACGAAAATGCGGGTTGCATTAGGGTTTAATTAATTTTCACATTATCTTAAGTACTTTGCAAACATACATTATATGAATAATCCAGTAGTAAAAGCGGGCGAAGCCGCAATAGGGTCGCTAGTTATATATATAACCTTATAATATTATATTTCTTATAATATTATGTATCTTTTTTACCGCACGTTACGTGATAGATTATGTTGGTTTTCAAGTTCCCCCAACTTCGAAACCTAGTGTAAAGACACTTCGTTTCCATTAAAATTTCCATTTCCTTCTTAGGCACTAGGTACTAAGGTAACCTGTACTTTTGAATATTTACGAGTATAATTATCTAAAAAAATGTGTAATTCGCCGCGTAATCAACTAGAGTACCTATTTCCCGTGGATCTAGAGTTATTAAATTTGGCATGAAGTGAAATTTTTATGGATAAAATTATTACAAACACATATTTGTAGTTTGTTTCACACAAAATGAGTCCATAGACCTGCAAGCTTAACTTTGTCAATTTTATTTGTCGTATTATTGAAATCAATAGAGTATTTCCGATTAACCTACTGTTATTAAATTTGAAAAGAAGTGACAACTTGGACACACTCACAGATATTTCCCATTGGGGCCCTCTTGGCCGGCCTCTATAGTAAAATTAACAATCAATAATAACAAATAAACCTCATCCAGATCTCTAAACAAGCTTGACCGCATAATTTCGAAAACAGTGCAATTTGACGATGTACGGCGCACGGCCACAGCGGATTCCGCGGTCGACCGCCCGCCGCCGGACGTCGCATTACCGCAATACGACCAGCTAAATGTGTTACGTTTGTGTTTGTTCTTCTATGTGTGTGTTTTTTTTTATGTTCTCTCTTTGCTTTACGATTTTTTGCACTCTTTTCTATATTTTTTGGTCGACTTTGAGACATTGCTTGCTTGCTATGCTATGCTATGATCCCAAGTGGAAATTGAACCCACTACCGTCGCGTGTAAAGAGCGTGTAAATCACCAAATCTTTCAAAATGTTCTTCATTCAATTTTGTATACACTTTTGTGTCGTCGAATGAACCTAAAGATACTATGGGCTCGGACGGCATTTGTGCTGACCACTAGCAAGAAATTCAATATTGCTCTTTTCATGTTAATATTATAATTATGTGAAATACTATTAATTCCTTATATTTTTATTATGTAAATATTCCTGAAAACTATTTATTTTTTATTTATTCATTCACCAACGTCTGTTTACATCAGTATATTTGAAAATAGATAAATTACACACAGAACTAAAACAGGACATAGAAAATCTAATGTGAAAGCATTCAACTCTCCGTTATCCGTGTCTCACGTCTCAGCTCAGCTCTCCGTCGTCCTTTGATGATGAACTATTACTCTTTTGAGAGGAGATGAAATCTATAACCAGCGCTGTAATTAGTTAGAAGGTGACTGAGATGACCTCATTCATAATTATATTTCTAATGAACATTCTCTTACAATAGTCACACGTCTATATAGTCTTCTTTAATCCTGTACGATCCATTTAGGGTTTCGTTTTTCCTATTTAAATACGGAACCCTACACACTTTTTATGTAACAAAAGAAACAACTTCTGAATTTCAACACCAATAAAACCACGATTGTCGAGCGAAAATCTATCAGAACAAACATATGTCTGTGTGTTCCGAAATATAACATTATATCCAAGAATATTTTACGACGCCGCAAATTCGTGCCTCTGTTAAAATTTTACGATCTTCTCTGGCATAAAACCTGTCATGCGTTAGAGAAATGAAAGGTCAGGTTTTTTATTGTTTTTCTTTAGGAAAAACATAAATATTTCGTTAAATTGTTGCTCTATAATATTTATTGTCATAGATGAAATATTGACGTTATTCAGACCATTCTGCTGCAGTGAGAAGTCTAACTTTAGACCTAGTACTTACTTATTAAAAGCTTTCTCTGCATCACGCTTTTTACTATATAGTATACTGTATATTACAGTAACAAGGAGAACCTAGTATTAAAACACTCCATTCTTCTCTCTCCGCTAGATAGGTAAACGAAATAAGTTTAAATATAGTCTTTCCCAATTCCCCCAATTGAGAATCGAATACACAATCATCGCGCTTACAGTCCGATGCTGCCATACCATTGCCTCCTACTACAAAAAATATTTGAGTTTCCATTATATAAAAGATTTTATATCCACACAATACATTAACTCGATGTTTTTTATCCCCCATTTCAGTACATTGGATACATATTATAGCTTCCTATGAAATTTTGCCGAGTAAGCGCTTTTTCCGCTTATCTTACACGCTTAGTTAGCAAATATAGATGAATCCCGTTATTCTTATAATAAAGGATTTATGAGTTTGTGTACTTCAATAATATTTATAATAATATGACTATATGATATTGAGGTTGTGCAGTGGGTTCGAATTCTACTCAGGGGAATGGAATATTTTCAGTATCTATGTTAGTGAGATAATGCAGGGTTTATCAAAACATAATAGGAAAATGGAGAACGGAGTATCTTAACACTAGGCAAATTCATTTTCAATATGTGATTGGAGTGGAAAAATAAAAATAATTCACCACGAGAGTTTATCAAGAGTAGAGTTCGACATCATTATAAAAATAATCAAAATATTATACCTTTGTAGAGAAACATGGCTAGTATAGTACATATTTTATGTTCTTTTGCTACTTCACTATTATAAACTTCACAAAACTTGGCTAGCATTATTTTTTACGAAGAATGAGAATATCTTATTAAAAGAAATCTTGCTATAATTAACTGTTGCACACTTTAAGATTTAAAAATTACTGGATAAAACTTTGAAAGCTAAAAACCATATTAGCATTTACTTATAGCTTTTCTTTTGTTATCAAATGGAAATTAATAATAGTTTTGTATGGCACGTCACGTGATAGGGGGAACATTCACCACAAGTACAATAGGTTACATTGAAACGGCTAAAGTTTTGAAATATTCGTATTATATATTCGTCATTACGTGTTCAATATACGCTCAGAGGAATGAGTATATTTAAATTGTTTTAATTTTCTTGCTCTGATATATAAATCGCGGCGTTGAGTTTCGCTACACAATAAAATAGTTCTAAAATTGCTCTAGAAGTGAGAACAGTACCATACTAGGCCACGCATCAAACAGTTTTAGGCTATAAAAAATATAAATATTTACAATATACACCAATATGTTAGTTTATAGTGTAATATTGCTATAACTAATATAATTACATAAAAAATACAAAGAGAACTAAACGTAAATATTAATTAATAAACATTGAAAATGAAGGGGAAGGGGAACTAAAGAAACGTAGGTAATGTATGCGTTCATAGCTGTCTCGGACACTCAGAATGTGTCTAGTGCCATATTCAACTTTCAATTATTTTCGAAACCTCTAGTAAAAGCTAGTATTATAAATTCAAAAAATACAATTTTATAGTTAATTTACGAAGTTTATTAAACTGTAATATGAATTTGTAGGGTTCAACTAATTCTAATAGTTTTGCCTACTGCAATTACTTAATTTCATCCACAAATTTTCACAATTTTGTATACATTTGATAATTTATATTTATAATATCACTTCAGTCTGTACAACGTCCTGAAGGACCAACCCTACATCAAAGACTCGATAAGGTACTTAATTTATACGGACCTCTAAAACCGTCCGTACTAATGGAAGCTACTGAAAGCTGTAAAGCTTAGGCATAAATTGTAAGGTACAGAGTACAGCCTATATATGTATATATAGATATAAGATTATATTAATTTTATTTGAGTGGGAACCAAAGGAGATTTAGTGAGGTATTTTTTTTTTAAATTGATCTAGTTCTCGAAATTGGCTATTGCTGCCAAATGTCAAACTGATTAGTTCATGCGAGGGTTGTGGGTTTGATTCTTATTTGGGTATTCTTATGCAAATTATTAGTTAACTTAACCATTTTTTTCATAGATATATAAATATTTTTTAAAGAATATTAAGAAACAATTGAAAATATTGTGATTAATACACTCTTCTATCCATCTATCCGGCAAGCATCACCCGTCACCCGTCCGTCATCCAAATGATGAATGTAATTACGGTAGTGCTTCTTCATATACGGTATTCTTTGACGTTACATTCTATGTATATTAAATTAAAATTAAATCAGCTTCACGCTGCATCTCGCACACTGCATGGTACACAGAGGGAACCTAGTGTTAAGACAGATAGTTTTTTTTTAATTTTAATTCTTACCTACACTACAGATTTTTATTTTTAAGTTTACGGAGCACTAAAAGACAATTCATCAAAATTCCTACAAAAAAAGGAAAATAATATTACAGGACAACAAGTATTAAAAAAAAGATTCATATAAGCTTTTTTATACATTCAAAAGATATAGAGAGCTCTGTCGACATGTTATTGCATGTCGCGCAACATGTGCATGTCACAGGTTGTAAAGTTACAAAGCTTTATTTTTCAACAACTTTTCGATTGTACGCACTCGGATTAACATTCACGATTCAGGATGTATCCAGCTTTGGTGTATTTCCTTTGAAATTTTAGTGACACTTCAATATGAACCAAAATTCACAATATTATTTTTGTGTTAGCCTAAGCTTTATTTAATAAGTATTTCTTTATTGAAATATTTTTTTTATCTAAAAAGGCTTTATTCAGTCGTGACGCAGAAGCAAACGAATATACTCGTAAACGCAACAGTTGTGGGTTCGATTCTCACTCGAGGAAATGAAATATTTTCATTATTTAAATTTCTTTGCTCTGCTAACGAACCAAAGCGCGGTGTTGAGTTCCGCCACTCAACACTCAAAACCTCCAGTATTCAGTGAAAACTGAAACGCCGTGACAACACTTTATGAAAAAAATCACTCATCAATGTTTCACAATTATGAAAACAATAATTTCTGAACCATATTTCTGTATAACAATAGCGTTAATGCGGCTCTCATTTTAAAATTGAACAAATTGTACCATTGTTCGTGGTTGAACCTCCTTTGTGTTGAGTGATTTTTGTGTTTCAGAACATTTAGGGTTTCAATCAACAGGTTGGCGATTGTAAATTTAATTATGTCGATTTTTTTTATTTACTTCAAACGTAAAATGTAATTTTCAATTTACAAGTATTATAAATTGAAATGTTGTATTTTTTTCATTTGCAAATTTTATCCCGTATAAAGCGGTATAGAGAGAATGTAGTGTCAAGACTCTTTGCTTTTTGTTTTTGTTTTCGTCTATATTCGAGACTTGGCATATAGAGTGGTGCAAGGGAATGAAATAACTCATTCCTCCAATTGGATATCGAATCCACAACTGTCAATCGTACATGGTTTTTAAGTATAGTAATATAATTATGTTTTTCGTTCAAATTTTTTATATTTTTTAGTATACTAAGACAGACAAACTTAATCTATCAAGACACTCTTACTTTTACTATTAGCGTTTCAAACCGGCGGTAACAACGCAATGTCACGCAAATTGGGTGGAAAATGGGGAAAGAAGTGTTTTAACACTAGCTCAACCCTAAAAAAGAAAGAAATCAACCACTAGGGTGTTCCAGTTAATTTGAATAATATTATGTATCTATTAAATTCAATATACTATCATTACCTTAATATTTCTCAATATTGTATGTACGGTATAGATTTTAAATGAAAATATCTTAATATTTTATGCTTATAAAATGTTTATAAAACTAGGTCAGGTTTTCTGTTTAGCATCTTTCAAAATGTTTCTCGTTTCATTTTCTGTTAGTATAGTGTTTGAATCACATTGAAATGAATGAAATATATTTTATCTTAAAATTATCAGAATTTTATATTGGATATTATAAAAATATTGAGCAAAAACCATGATTTGAGAAGCGCAGTTAGTTAATATCTATAATATAATATCTATACATATGTATGGGTTCGATTCCCATAATATAAAAAAAAATGTTTTAAAGAAACGTGGTACCTATATGATCCTCAATAAACAATAATTTAAAAAATATAAGTGACATACAGAACAAAATGTTTTATCATTAAGTTTTCCTGATCCTGCTTTATAATATGATAGATGCGTGAAGCAATAAAACTATGACTCCTGCTATAAGCGGGATACAGCGAGAAGCTAAAAAAATAAGATATGAACTCACAACCATTGTGATCTGTCTAAAACATTTGCGCTTAAAGGATCAAAGTAAACATTTGGTTGCTCTTACAGCTGTATAAAACTTTAATCTACAAAGTGCTGTATGTTTTATTTCAATACAGCGTTGGGAATTTGAAATCGAAATATATTTGTTATAGAAAATAGAAATATCTTTATTACTTAGGCGATAATAACTTCTTGAAAATATACTATTTCAAGTTAAATAATAAAAATATATTTTTTTAAATATTTTATTAAAAAATCAACTTAATTTATTAATTCTAAAATATTTCAGTTTCACGCTCTATCCCGCACACAGCAGGGTAGAAAGAGGGAACGTAGTGTTAATACACCCCGTTCCCCACCTTCCGCCGAATTCTGGAAGCATTGCAGACATATTAATGAATATATTTTTTTAAATCTTCACGATGCATCCCGTGATTTGCACGTGGCAAGAACTCAAATATTTGTCCTTTTACCAGAGCGAGGATATAAAAATAATTCATTCCCCCGAGTGGGAATGAAACCCACAACCGAAGCGATTACTGTCACACGCTTGTGCTCGTCCTCTACGACTGGTCTCAGACAGATATCTTTCATTGAAGATTAGTAAGAAAATATAACAGAAAGTCATTTTAGGTAATGAAAAAAATAATAAAAAAATGTCACCTTGCCTTTCTCTATTTGCAGTAATAGAACACGTAATATACAAAATACAATATATTTCACATTAGTATAATAAGAATACGACATAGTCTCAGATACGAGTGTCGTCTTTGATCATTCTCGTAGTACATAATAAGAAAAACGTCAGGTATCCTGATATATTATACTAAAGTTAATTTGAAATGAGAAAATATTTCCTTTTTACGTAAGTATTTGATAAAGAAATGAAAAAAATGCTATATTAAAAAAATGTGGTATGTAATAGGTACTCATTAGCTACGAGCTATTTGAAAATCTTATATTCCACTAATTATTATTTTTTTGATATTTTTTGTAGTTTGAATGATAGATTGACAATTTCAAGTTGATTTTAAAGAAAAAACGCACTTTACTTTAAATTTCCAGCAGCAATACGAAGCATCCTAAGAGGAACGCTGTCTTACCGATAGCTCCTGACTCGAAACGCGAATGTCGAAATGTCTCAAGAATTCAGCAGAGTGTGGGGAACGGAAGTGTCTTAATGAGAGTACCCTAGGTTCCCTCTCCCTACCCCGCTTTGTGCGGGATGCAGCGTGAAACTAAAAAAAATCGTAAAAATTGAGCATATTATAAAATATTTTAATGTTCCCACTGTGGTAAGACAAGGCACAACGTTAGATTCTGCCAAACGAACTCCCTCTCTTGGCGAAAAAGGAGAACGGAGTATTTAAACACTAAGTCATTTCTGCTTACCCTGGAACACTTTTACAAAATATTATTACACCCACAATTCCTTACACTTAATATCGTAAAGCACCAGCTAGTTAAATTGGCAACATCGGCAAAATAATTAACCGATACTGAGCAGGAAGCGGCCCGGCTCACCCTCCGGAATAAATCAATTTCATTATTTACGACGACCCTCGAAGTTGGAGAATTTAAAAATATACGTTGGCCACTCTACTTTTCATCAATTTAGCTTAAAAATATCTTGTCTTATCTTATCTTGCTTATCTGTAAGCGTAAATGTCAGCTTTGTCCAATGAAACGCGATCATTTAAATAAATGCATATGGAAATTAGAAAATAAATCTTCGGAAGTAAAAGTAGTATAAATAGAATGTATAGAAAATAATACTTTTAAAATGAAATGTAAAGTAATTCTTTGAAAATTAATCCTTTGAAATAATAATATAGAAGCCGCTGTAGCGGACAAGCGTGTAAACACGACTAGTTAGCTATAACAGAGTATAAATATAATTATTTTCCTCTTAATGGTAACGGAATGTCTTAACATTAGGTTCGTTCTTCTTACCTTGATATGTACGGAATACAGCGTAAAGCTAAAAAAGCACAATTTATATAACAATGTAATCTTACAAAAAGTTTCATAGATTTCTATAATTTATTTTAAACATTATTATCTACAACTAAAATTCTGACGTACACGCAGACAAAGTCACAATACAAAAGCTAGTATATAATATACTCGCAAGAGGAACAAAACAACTTAATACATCCACTTTGCTGAAAGCATAAAGAAACAAAAGGGAACTTTAAAAGTACACAATTTATCTTGCAGTATGGTATTCAATATAAGAGAAGTTTAACGCTCATTGGCTCTTTTTCCTTTTCCATTTACTATGAAAAATGGCTTAAGTTAAAAGCGTAAGCGGGTATTTTCTTCTGTTGAAATAAAGATTTTTTGAATTACTAAATTGGAATTTTAAGCTTTTAAAGTACGCTGTATCTCGCATATGGTAGGTAAATGGAACCTGGGAACATAGTATATGCTCCGTTCCTATTAAGACACTTCCTTTTCACACAGACATTGCGTGTTAGGTGGCGGAACTGAATAACAATACAGGTTTATAGAAAAAAGCTACTGTTATGATATTGTGTTCTCCACTTTCCGCGATTTTTAAGACGTGTCTTAAATAGCTCAACGCTATGATTTGTCTTGTTACCGGTTTTTTAAATAAAAAATACTTAAATATAGAAAAGCAAATTAATAATAACTAAATACTGCATTGTCATGAGGCTGTTAGCTTCATTGCTAACCATTCAATTAAAAACATATTTTTGATACATAAAATTTAATCTGTTCATCACGTCAATTGGTTACAATTTTTAATTAATAATACAAATTTAATTTTGGCTTCACACTGTATCCTCAATTACTTCTGTATCCTTAAAATGAACTATATTACAAACATTAGTAAAAAAATTATGAAACAATTTCTGTTTCATTTCATTAAAAAATGTTGAAATATCAGTGCCAGAAGAAATGAACGAGCCCTAAAAGATGAAAATGGCAAAAATGAAAGAAAATTACATTTTCTTTCATACATATTCATTAGATAAGTGTTTGAGCCACACAACTGAATCTTAGGTCTGTCACGAATGGAAATGAGTACCCCTATTTATAGACTTGGTAAGATCGTTCTCGATTTATTACCCAGACCGGCGTTGATTCTCATTTAGAATATCTATGGAACACTTAATGGGATTTATATCTGATGGTGTTCTTTGAGTTTGGTTAAAAATTTATTGTACTTTATTAAAGATTTTGGTGAAATGAATAGTTTGGTTTTAGGGTATGTTGTTATAATGATAATCGTTGATATAATATCCCTATTTCATAGAGAAATGTGAGTTCGATACTTCCCCAATTTGTCTTGGATACTTCCCCAAGATACTTATCTTGGGGAAGTATCCAAGACAAATATTATGAATTTTGTATTATGTCGATTCGTTATTTATAAACTCTTTTTAAATTTAGTTCGAAGGTTCCGAGGTAACTGATTGTAATTATCTTATTGACCGTATAGCCTTTCGATGAATTGTTTATTATCCAGTACAAAAAATCTTGCCAGCAGTTTCTGAGAGATAGCACTTTCAAACAAACAAACTCTTTAATATAGATAATACAAATAAAGGAAATCGAAGAAATGAAATTATTTATAATTATTATTTTTTAAGTGTTCATTGCTAAGTTTATAAATTGCTCCGACGCTGTAGAGTAAGCTCAATTTTAATTTGAGTTCAATTGGCCTTGCAGTAATTGATCAAAGCTATTAATTTTCTTTGTAGAGTGATTTATGTTCATCATCTCTGTTCTTCTTAGGAAATATCTTTCTGCCTGATATAATCAATGATAAAATAGCATATCGATCATACAATACCATAACGCCATATTAAAAAAAATAGTTAAATAACATTTCGTAAAGATTATTTACATTTTTTCGTCTTTTCTCGTCCAATATTTCAAAAAGTGTAAATATTTATTCCACTAATTTAAGATATAATGGTCAAAATAAACTGGAAAGTGGGGAACAGAGTGTTCTAACACTAGATTCCCTCTAGCTTACCCTGCTGTATGCGGCATACAGCGTGTGGCTTATTTTTATTTTTTTCATAAAAATAAAAACGAAAAATACAATTTTATATTGAATCAATTTACTATCCTATTATATTACGACAGTCCACCATGTGCTTTAAAATACCTAATTCGATAACCTTCTTTCATTAAAGACGAGAATTTAATATTGTCATACTAATTTCTTTTCTTTTTAGCTTCCGTTTTCCATTACGCGGAATTGTTGACTGAATTGAGTGGCGGAACTCAATACCGCGCTTTGAGTGAGATACACTCGAGTGGGAATCGAACCCACAATCGTCGAGCTTACAGTCACACGCTAGTGCCCCTCATTTCGATAACTTTTTCATATAAAATTGAATAAATATTTTGAAATTATCACTCTCCTCTCTCTCAAATAGAGATTTCGATCTCTAAAAGCCTCTAAGCCTATTTGCTATATACACCGTTTTGTATATAGCAAAACATAAAAAAAACTATAATTTAAAATTAAAATGTATAACTATTTTTAACTTTAAAAGAGCAAAATATTTATGTTAAAAATAATTTCCCACTCAATATAAAATACATTCTCGACAGTATAAAGTGCAGAGCAAAGGTTTCTTACACCGCAGGGAATGGCTCGGTGATAAGAACGAGATAGAGTGAATTGTCGCTACATTCAATTCCAACTTTAAAATTATATATGAATAGAAAAATATGTTAAAAAATTGTTGATATAAAACTGAGGTAATCGCGGTATAGTGGAATGGAGAGAATTTAACTGTAAATGCGACAGTCGTGAGTTCGATTTCCACTGGGGGTACGAATTATTTTTATTCTTCGCTCTGATAACAACTTTAGTTCCGCCATTTAACACGCATGTTTCATGAACTTTCTCTCTCTCTGGACCTTTTTTTATCTACACGCTGTATCCCGCATGTAGCAGAGTAGGCAGAGGTAATATAGGTAACTAAAAGCCTTTGTTCTTAAGTTTTTACCAAAAATTGGGCTGAAAGATACAGAAAGAAGATTACAAGAATTCCGTTTTTTGCTATACGGCTACAGAACCCTAAAAAGCAACTTTTTAACATGTAAAACAGTCTATACCAGTGAAAGCAAATCCATGTCAATTTAAATCAAATAAATGATTATTTGAGGGATACCACTTTTACTACTCACTATAAGCGTGTTTATATTTCGGTCACGTAAAAAATACGGTACGTTTTCACGTATAGGTATTCTTTTGGTAATGTCGATATATTCATGTATGAATAACCGTTTGTTTAACTTTTTCTTTTTATCTTCTAGCTAGCTTCACGTATTTATCCCGCATAGAAAAGTAGGCTTACACAAACAAGTGTTGAGTCACTCCGTTCTCTACTTAATTCCCTCGAATGGAGATCAATCATCACAATCACAGTCATATGATGTGTCACTGGTTCATAAAATAGTTTCTTTTTTATCTTTACACTGTATCCCGCAAAGGAAACACACGGGAACCTAATGTTCACTCCGTTTCTCATTAAGGCCCTACCGCTGAATTCTTGCGGCATTGCATGATGATCGGCGAAACTCAACACCGCGCCTTGCCTCTTTACCAAAAAGAGGAAACGAAATTGTTAAAAATATTATTTCCCGAGTGGAAAATCGGTGGAATCCATCGCATTTACAATCAGACGTTTGTGCTCCTGCGACAGCATTTATACATTTTTTTTTAAATTATATTTTATTAAAAGTGATAGTAACCAACATCTTGACCTGGTATATAAACTGGTTTTCTTTATATTCTTTAAATATTAGCTGTCGATCTGTCGATAGAGTTTTACAATATTCAACAAACTGACAGTTGGCTCGTTGGTCTAGGGGTATGATTTTCGCTTAGGGTGCGAGAGGTCCCGGGTTCAAATCCCGGACGAGCCCAAGTTTTTGTAATTTTTCACAAATTTCAAGTATTGTAGTGTGTGATTTTTTTACTATAGTCCAGTAGCAAAGTATTAAACTTAAGAGTAGGCTTTGTGAACATAGAGTTAAGATAGACTTAATCACCCAAAAATAAATACGTAAATTATGCAATTATTTTTTTTTAAAAGAATTAAATCAAAATTTATAAATAGATATCGCTACTAAGCAGCAATAGTATCTCAGTATATAACAAAATACAATAAATCAGTTTCACTCTGTATCCTGCACACAATAGGGTAGGCAGAGGGAACCTAGTATTAACACTAGAAGCGCCGCCGTCCCATTTTTGTCCCAAACGCAAGGTTGATTGTTTATAACTTTTTTGTTTGTTAATGTATGTAGATGAAACTTTTTGACTATTACCAATTTTACACCTTTATTTAATTAAAAATATAAATAATTTTATAGCAGTCATACTTTTTGAAAAAAAATGAGATTAACCTAGAACTGCCGCTGGGTCATATTTGTCCCCCCATTATTATTTTATTATTTGAGGGTATAATTTGACATATTTTCATGCCTCGGGGACGAGGTGGAGGTGAAAGGGCGATGCGGGGGCAAAAAAAATTGAATAGTAGGTTTAGCAGTCAATACTTGAGTTTTTAGGGTTCTGCAGCTTTTAAGGGAAAAAAACCCTTATAAGATTAATTTTTTGTCCATCCGGCTGTCTTTGTCCTTTATCTCAGGAACGC
>HE671318.1:61562-75856 GCA_000313835.2 Heliconius melpomene melpomene | reverse complement strand
TCTTCGTTTTAAACGTAGACAATTTAATAAAGTATTTTAAAGGATAAGGATTAATACCATTATGGAAAAATATCCCTCACAATAAAAAATATATTGAAATTACTATTTTTAGACAGAAATATGATCACTACACGTTATCCTTAAAAGATAAAAATATGCTCTCGCGGTACTTTTTTGTAGATCTTATTAAGAGGAACAATACTCCAGTACATTATTTTCATGTAGTACTTACCATTAAAGCAGCGCATGCGCGAAAGTGTCTCAACGGGTAGGACTTTAGACACATTTATCGTATTTATGTTAAATTATATAAGAATGTACAAATAATAAACTATATATAAAC
The DNA here is from genome assembly GCA_000313835.2 of Heliconius melpomene melpomene. NCBI lineage: Eukaryota > Metazoa > Arthropoda > Insecta > Lepidoptera > Nymphalidae > Heliconius > Heliconius melpomene. The sequence continues at coordinate 75,513 of HE671318.1, read as the reverse complement.
CTTCCCTGAGAAATACTCGACCTAATGGTGAAAACCGCATAAAAATCCGTTGGGTGGTTTAGAAGAAGAAGAGTTAGAAAGTTCAGACAGACACGAAAAGCGACTTTGTTTTATAAGATATAGGATATTATAAAACCTCGTTGTTTCTCCAATTCTATATGAAACAAAGCAATCCCAAATGGATAGCCGTAAATATAACTTTTTTCCTTGTCCAAGATATTTCTTATCATTACTTATTATATTTTAAAAGTAAGAGAATATTATGTTATTTGTACGAATCTCCATATATTTTTCTTCATATACTTGTGGCGTCAAGGAATATAAAGAAATATCTCATCGAGCGCGTTTACTACAATCACTTTTGTAGCAAGCTTAAATGTTCTAGGTACTTTATCTTTTTTTCTTTTTTTAATTCTGCATATTTTATGCAATCTTAAAAACGTCCAAGATGTAGTTTTGTAATAACTTTACGTTTTTTTTGTAATTTCTACGTTATCCCCAATGCAAAGATATGATTTGATTTTTTTTTTATAAAAGGAAAAAAAAACAGTACAATTATTTCTAATATGATGTAACAGGTAAACTAAGTGTTTCACAGTCTTTTTATTCAGTTAAAAATTCCTAGAGTATTCACTAAAAACATATTATTTTCGTGTCCTTGAAACTAATTAGGTAGTATACATACATTAATTTATAATATTAAACAGAAAATTAAAATTGTATTAAAATTATAAACAAAAAAATAAACCGTTATATCTTTTGAATAGCAATAAGAACAATAATAGTTGGCATCAAGCCAACACGTGTACTCTCCTCACCTTATGTCACTAAACACACTAAACATAATTTATTTTGATATATGTAGGTACATACAATGTTGACAATGACTGCATTGTATCACATTTTCTCTCAAAAGAAATAGTTTATTATACATTTATATGGACTTACGTGTAAGTGGGCAGAGAAGTTATAGTGGTGCCTTTGTAAATTTCTAGGCTAATGGAATTTTCGTTATTTAGATATTGTTTTATGTTGTAAGTTAACTTAATTATTATATATTATTATTAACTAACACGCTGTATCTCGCATACATAGGAGGCATAGGGAATCCAGTGTTAAAATCGCTCACTCGTCACTTTTCGCCTCTTGAGTGGCGAATTTAACGCCGTGCTGTTCCCTTGGTACCAGAGAGAAGAAAATATAATATTAATAAACAATATTTTTTTCCCGGAGTGTGAAGTGAATCCACAACCGTCGCGTTACAGGCAAACGCTTGCCCCTCCATCACGACGGCCTCAACGTCAACTTAGTGCAGACATATTTTTAAAAAATATATTTAAATTTATTACATACTTACTGTCGTAGAGTTGTTTAGGTGCATATGATTGAACGTAACAGCCGAGATTCTTTTAAATAATTCATCATACGGTATTTTGAAATTGCTCGTAAATGTAAGAGATGTGTGATATTATGAAAAAAAAGACTAACTTTTAATCGAAATCTAATATAATATGTATCTAAATTAGTACTTTATATTTTCGAAGAACTTTTATTAGTTTAAACTATCAAGAACGTTCACATCGAATATAAGACAAAAAAAACCGTTTCAGCTGAGCCAAGAGACGCTATAAGTTGGATTTGGCGCTTGGAAATCCTTAGAAGAGGAGCACGAGCCAGAAAAGGAGAGACGATATCGAGTAAATGAAATGTATGTACATAAATGAGCTACGTATATAAATTGAACATTAAATAAGAGTAGTCTAAAGATATACTAGACGTGCTCGTGTGAGGGAGATGAAAAAAAAGTCGGAAAAATGGCAAAATGAATATAAATGCGTTTTCTTGCGACGGTCACTGGTTCTACTTAGTTTATATTTGTTTAGATTACTTTAAGAGGATTCCAGTGGCGCTTTCGAGTGAAGTAAGTTTTACATTACGGATTGGACGAGTTTGCCTATAATGTTGTATTGCAACTTCTATATTGTTTACTGGCTTTGATCGCGGCTTTTTTTGTGTTCTTTGTTTTTGTTTGTACAACTTACGAGTACCTTACAAGATGAAGTATTAACATATGCTACATCTCGTTCATAGCAAGGTTTTTCAGGTCAGAAGGATTTTGGGAACCTAGTGTTAAGACCGTACCCATTAAGAAATTTTCGCACCTCATTTTCCGCCGAATTCTGGAGGGATTGCGTGATGAGTAATTTCGCCTAATTGAAAGAAATAGCATACAAAATATTATTACATTGAAATTGACATAAAATATTTTTATTTTTTTATTTTTACGATAATTGTTTTAACTACTCATTGGGCAGGTAATTTCGCTCGTAGGACCTGTCGGTGTCAATTTGTAGCTGTGGTACACAATAGTTTATTATGTAAAAAAACCTCCTTGAACGAGATTTAGACCTATAACTATTGAATACAGTTAAAAACTTGGTAATGAAAGCCACCGTGGAAGTGGGGCCACCTCTTCCAGGGGAATGAATTGTTTTCAATTATCAGCTATGTTAAGACAAAATTGGCGTTGAGTTTCCGGCGTTGAGTTTCCCTGTTTAACACGCAATGTCTCGAATTTGGTGGAAAATGAGGAACTCACACTTAATCACTGAGAATTAATTTTTATAGAAGATATTTTCCTTCCTTTAAAATTGTTGAAGTGTATTGAAAATTAGAAATGTAACAGAACCTTACTTAAAATAATAATCACCACTATTTAACGTTTCACACAAAAAACATGGCATAATGAAAAAGAAACTACAATTCAACTAAATAAAAAAAATACTCTACAAAGGTATTTCCCCGAAACGCCATACATACCTACATTGAAGTTTATGCAGTAATACCCAATAAACCGTCGGATTTACAGCTACCGTGTAAATAAGTGTCGGCGTAGAACAAAAGACGTATACCGCCGCCGTTAATAAAAACTTTAAGTGAAACTTACCAACTTTTGTAATATCGCGATAGGATAGAGCCTTCATTCGTAAAAGTAATGGTGAGATTTTCCACCAGATAATAATATTTGGTAAAGAATTGCCGTGTTCTTACCTAGAAGTATCTCAAATGAGTTTATGCCGTGTTTTAAGTTTTTATGCTTTGTTTTTGCTGTTTTTTGTTGTTTCTGTTTCTTGTACCCTCGTTGGATTTACAGTTAAGAGATGTCTCGCTGCGCCATTGCGGTCTTTTTTTTACAAAAATATGTTTCTTAACTTAATTAACTTAACTAAATACCATATTTTTTATTGTTACCCAAAAAACCTACAGATATAATTCTAAATGGGATTTTAATTAGAACCATCGCAAGAGTTCAGATACTTATGGCATTTTTAAATACTTCAATTACATGAATATTTAATACATTCTCCTAACATTAAAAAAAATAACAAAAACAGCAAAAAAACCTAATCGTGTGTTGAGAATTACACATGGAAATCGAAACGTACCAATAGCGTGTCTTATCCAGCACACGTCTTACGCACCCCCTTACCCGCAACCCGCAACCCGCAACTCTTTCCTTTCCCCCATTTTCCCCATTTTTCCGTACACGTACGCCAATAGTGTGTAGGGGCGAGGGGCGTGGCCTCGATATTGCGAATTCTTTACTAGTCTATCGAATTCTTTATATCTTTTTGCGTGCATTCGATCAATTGAGCTTGAATATTTGCTCTAGGCTATATATTAGCTTTTGTTATTTTTTGTTTTAATGCTAACGTTTTAGACGTTAGCCGTTTATTTCTAATTGGTCTTCTAAATGATTTTTAGTTAAATATTAAAAATATTATATTATACTTAAATTTAAAAAAGATAATACTTGAAAACTAGAATTATTTAAAAATTATTGAATTAACCTTTTACTGATTAACCTTTTATTAAATCTACGTTATATATAAGATTTTATAAAAATAAATAGCAAGCTGCTAGATAGAGTTGCTTTCTAAACGACACGTGTTGTGTATGTTCAAATCCACTTATTGAAAATCAAAATAAAACCGGTTAAGTGTGAGTCGGACTCTTGTAGGTCAACGGAAAGTACAACTTGTAAAAATTTACAAACTCAATTTTCCGGGCATATACACTCGTTTTTTATGACATGAAATACAAATATAAGTGTGTAATTTTATAATAAATATAATATTTGTTATTATGTTAATAAAATTCCTATAAATTTTAACTTTTCAGATTATTTCCTTTTATTTTTATTATTTCTTTGTACTATGGACCTGAATATTTGATATTAATTTCAGCTCGATACCTCCACCCAATTTCGGAAAATGGTTTTGACAGACGATCAAACGGACAACAAAGTGATCCTACAAGAGTTTCGTTTGTACCTTTTAAGGTACAAAACTCTAAAAACTGAAAAATACATTAAAAAAAAACTTTTTTTAAGCAACATCTCCAAGTCAACCAATCAAAAATCTTTATTTTCTCTAGCGTTTTAATTAAACTTAATTAAAGTAAAACAAGAATAACACTCAAAAACGAAATTTTTATGTCATTAACAAAATATATTACTATAGTTTCAAAACATTCTCTTTTTAAAAATGATTCCCAACTTTAAAAAAAAAATCCCGACTTTTCTTTAAGGCTAAGGTTGAAGACTTCGATTAAAAGCTCCTTTGTACCGTTATTTAACTTCAGATAGCCGTATATGAGATAAACACCCTGGGCCTGGGTTATGAGAAATTCTTTCTTTGACGCCAAACAAATTGATTCTAGACACGGGAACTTTATGTAAGAGAATATTGCTTTTGAAATTAAAAGCTCAAGTAATTTAGCTTTTAACATCAAGTGTTAAAGTCCAAAATGCTTCAAAGTCACCATCGTGAAAGATATTTTGCGAAATTTGATCGTTTAGTTCACGTGTGTTCAGTACATCCCGAAATTAGCAAGTTAGCTCGTTAAATGTTCTTGTACTTCAGTGGGTGCTCGTATTGGGCGGATAAACTTATGAATCTTCAAATTGTAATTTTTCATATTATACGATTTTTTTTTAATTGAACTTTGAAAGTTGTTGAGAAGATTATTTGGATATTTTGTGTAGATATAGAAGATAATTTTATGAATTAACTTAAGTATTATTTGTATCTGAAATTCAGATTTGTCTTTAGGTGTTTTTGTAAGTTATAAATAAGTTATAAGACAGTAAGATTCGTGGTGTAGCGGCTCAGTGACTGTAAACGTGACGGTAGTAGGTTTGCTTTCCACTTATGAATGAATTATTTATTTTTTGTTCCCCACTATACGCAGGATAAAGCGTGAAGCTAAAAGTATAGGTATATTCTATGTCTTTGTGTCCTTTTATGGACTTCTTATATATTTTATTGAAAGTTTTTATAAATAAAAAAAATGAATTATTAAATATCATTTACGATACGGTAAATAGTGAGACGAATTGAACGATAATGATTTTGTAGCGTAGCTTCGTGTGCCACTCAACAAGTACATCAATGCCCCAAACATTAACATCTATCTCCTCTCATGTATCATCCTCTCAATACATTTAAATAATTTAATTAAATATTTGAATAGTCAAGCGGGCGAAGCCGCGTAGGCTCGCTAATATATTATAAAATTACCTTATACGTAAATCTAAAAAGAAAACGAACTCAGCGGCTTATAATATTAAGCCTACTATAATACTTGCATTTCTAAGAATATCATTTGAATATACAGTGCTATCTAACGGTAGAATATTACTCATATCTTTTAACAACAAAAATAGTTTAAACTATACGAATGTATAATGTTTGCCCGATCAGTTATACTAACAACGAACCACTTCATTAAGAGACTATAAACTCAGGTATTTGCGGATATTTAACTAGGTTTCTAGGGATCCCTAGAAAAATTGATAGTAAACTAATGAGCCTCTTGCTAGTAAATAAAGCTATTTAAATTTCCATTTTTTACATTCAAGCTGTATACACCGCTAATCGCAGGATAGGTAGAGAGAGAGAGAGAATCTAGAGTCATGACATTCCGCTTTTCACCTGAATTCGATTATTGTTTGTTAAGTTGCGGAATATACACCGTACAGTATTACCACAGCGAAGAAATGAAAATAATTCATTTTGCCAAGAAGTGCCATCACGTTTACCAACAATTTATATTTATATATCAATTTAATACTATTCTATGATTTCAACACTATTCTATATTTTAGCTATTCTTGTTTTTTCATCACTGAAAATAACGCTTACTCGAAGCCGGAAATTAAAAACGTATAAAATAGAAAATGTGAACGACATATCGTGCTAATATTTATAGGGCTTTGAAATTTTTCTCAAACTACTTTGTGTTTGAAATAGAAAATTCTATACTTAGAAGTGACGAAATTACGTGTGTAATAAGTTATATCTTAGTGGTATAAAATAAAGTCAATGGAACGGATTTTGGGCGCTTATTCTCTAAAATGGGAAACAACGAGCAGAATCCAAGTATTAAATATATGGAGAACCTGAAAACAAAAATTTGGACTCTGCTAGGCCTTTCCAGTTATAAAAAAAAAACTGGTAGCCATCAACATCCGCTGCCGACGCATACTAATGACGTTAATGAGATCTGCTCATTAAGTCAACACAGCCTCCTCGGAATACTAGCTTTTTATAATTCCCAGTCGATTTCAAGTGAAATAACAATAATACAATACCGTTACTATATGTTCGATTATAATTATAAATAATAATTATTATGTTTAATTTATTTTTATTTCTCCGCTCTGGTATAAGAAATGCGGCGTTGAGTTCAGCCATTCAACACATAATGTTTTGAAAGTTTGACGAGAAGGGAAAACGAACCGTTAGGTTTCCTCTGCCTACCCTAATATGAAGAAAAACTGTGAAGCTGTTCTTTTTATAATATTTATTTGCTTAAAAGTGTTTTTTTCTTCGAATATGATATCAGTAATATTAAGAGTTCCTTAAAAATAGTTTTTTTACGTTATTATTATCGAAATTACATACCAATAGAGATCAGTATATCCTTGAAAATTAAAATATTTATTAATTCATTCCTATTCAGCCAGCCTAACTCTTTATTAAGACTCGACTTCAAACTCACTATCTCTGACGTTAGAAACATAATAATTAACTACTTACTTTGCATGACTATTGTCGTCCATATAAAATAACATTTTAACATATCATGCAAATTATAATTAGGCCTAATTCATGATATCCATTGTTATCTATCCTTATTAATATTTAAAGTGGATTACAAATAAGAATTAATAATTAATTTCGATTAATTATTATTATCATGTGGACATAGGCATACCTACACGGAATGTAGCCAAGTTTAGAATTCAAGCAAGTCTATAGTTTATAGTGCGACGCCATGGTCATGCAGATTAGCTATATTTGAATAACGTTTTACGGTGGTTTATAACAAGTAGTTTAAGAACGTGGTAGCGAAGTGGTGGAATGTATTCTGAGTGTAAACGTGAAGGTAGCGGGTTTGATTCCCTTTGGGGAAAATGAATTATTTATTTCTTCTCTCCCCATTGCTTTCAGTTACGCCACTCAAGAAGCAGTGTCCCGAATTCGGACGTTAAAGAGACAAGCGAGCAGGTATAGTTCTCTCCGTTTATCTTGCTAAAAGCGGGATACAGCGTGAAGGTTATTAAAACAAGTATTATAAGTCACGTCACGCTTACAGATCCAGAGATCCTTCGTTTAATCAAATCGGGAACATACTCGTAGTTCTCTTTGAACCTACCACCAATGCACTTGAATTATGAAGATAAAAGAAATATGTATAGAACCGAAAATTACTTTTGATTGCTTACCGCCACATCAATTGTATCTTAATTGAAATAATTGTTTGACTCGTACATCTACGAGATTCAATATTTAAGTTATATTAAAATTGATTCTTAGAAGTTTTGTAACATTCTATTTAACTATTCTTGTCTCATTAAGGGATAAAGGGGTTTCTTCACAATGCCGTGTTTAATTTATGATGATGATGATGCATCTCAAACTATGAGGAACTCACATTGAAGCACGTATTATATTGATAATTTGCTTATCTAACTGTTTACTTAGCGATCAGAGAGAAATTAACGTGATATGTGATAGAGATAGCAAAAAAAAGTTTATGCTAAATTGTATACTTAAAATATTATTTTAGTTATATATTTCTTGTTTAAGATATAAATAATTAACATTTTGAACATTTTTTAAATAACATAGCTATAGGTAAAAGAAAATAAAATGTTAAGAGAATAAAAAAAGAAAACAATAGTATATATAATATTTTGTTTGCTAACGATACTCGAGTCAAAACTCAACAAGTCGACGTGAGTGTTGACCATTCCTTCAATATATTTGCGTTCTCCTTGGCTACCGCATTCCGCTCGAAGCAAATATTGTAAGAGTCTTTGCCTTTCCACACAACCGGTTTTTTGCTGTCCGTACACGCTTGAGGGATAAACGAAATTATCATATACGGAGTCAATAATATCTCACTTATTATAAGCTTTTATTTTTATTCTTAGATAAAATAAAACAAATTATTTTTTAACATTTGCAACAAAAACGACCTAAACCACCTGACGAATATTTAAAACAAGGCAAAGACCTTTCAATGCCAATTCCCATCGATTTCCGTGACCTACCTCAAATTCGATACCCCAAATATCTAATTACTGTAGGCGTAAAAGAGCACCCCTTATTGATTATAAGCGACCTTGGTGAAAAAAATTAAGTCAAACGCCGACCCAATTTGGCCGAGTTTCCCCCATTGCCAAGTTTACATTAAAAGGACCGAGCTACCCATTAAGTTGGAAATAAAACGCGTAGTTGAGAAAAAGCTTTGTAATGAGACAGTGGCTGGGGTGTTTAAGAAATGTTCCGCTGTTAATGGATTTTGATCGTTGTTGTGGAAAAGATATTATGTTCTCATACTTCGATAAGTTGTTTGATTTATTTTTAGAGTTTTATGTTGATGAAAATATTTGGTAATGTCGTTAAATGTATCTTATCTTCAGTTAATTGGATTTATTGAAAAGGAAAATGTGTCGAAAACGTAAAAAAATATTAAATTGACAACGTAAATATTGTTTTACTGTAAAGGAGCAGGTGGGTACTTATTAGAAACCTTTGTGTTTAATAAAATATAGAAGATCTTAAGTTATCAAAACGACACAGTCGTGGTATAATTAATAAAAAAAGGAATTAAAAAGGAGTTCGAATCAACGGTCGCGTGCCCTAGAGGCCAATGTCCTTTAGACAAGATCGCCCCCTCGCTGCTCCGTCTCACTCTAATTAAGCATTTAATCCGAGAGCTTGTCTCTTTTCGCCGGAGGGATGCTAATATCATGTTACTTAATACCCTGCTGGGTTCTTTGTATAATCATTTTCGGAATACTTCAGCTCCTTTGTAATTTGTCGAGTATTTTTAACATTGAAAGTGAAATCTGACAGCCATTAATAGTCCAGTTGGAGAAGGTAACCCTTAAATGCATCTGGATGCATCCGAACGTTACACTAATATATTTTTAATGCGTAAAATGATTTACGACAAACGGGTATCCGGGACCATGAGTTAGCAATAAAAGTAAAGCATGTCGAAAAATATCGCTAAGTAGCACACGCCTCTTAATATTTTCTACGCGGGCGCACCCGACGCGCCGTATCGGAGAATTTCCATCTGAATATTTTCCTTTCTCATTGTCGTTATCTGAAAAATATGTTTTTCGTACAGTCCGGGGGCGGGGGGTGTGAGGTACCCCAGCTCTGAAGGGTCCAAACAGCCACCCTCGGACGTGATGGGTTTTAAGACGTGCAGCACTTCTCATACAGCTCAGATTCTTTGTATCTCAACAACAACGTACAGCTCCTACTAGACTAGTCTAAAGAAAAATTGTATTCATCATCAGTGGACTTTGAGTTTTACACACGTATGATAGAGTTTAATTTGCATCACCATGTGCCCAGGGTGGTGGGTGAACAAGGGAAACGGAAGCCAGGGGTGAGAGGAGGGCGAAATGGACGGAAGAGAAGCGAAGGCAAATAACTTCGCCCTTTTATACACATGTACACGTACACGTACACGTACAGGTATATTACCGAGGGCGTAGAAAAATTCTGTGTTCTCGAGTTTCACAATGAAACGTTGAGTATTTTTATCATTTGTCGTCATAAAATCTGTCGTCTAAAAAGCCTTGTAGAAATGTTTTCGCGAGCACCGGTTATGTGGAATATGGCGGGTGCTTGTCGCTTTGATGGGTCATTTTGATTTTTACTTGATACTTATATATATGTGTTATTTAGACAGCTAGCTCATGTTGCGATTGCTCTAAAGATTTAAGATATTCTTGTTATTTTAACGATTATTCTAGTTGATGAAACTGCTGTATACAATGTTTGCTTCATATATTTAATAATTAAGTTCAGTTATTAAGATTCTGGTAAATATATCTTTTTAACGACGTGTCAATAATAGCAAATATGACAAAATTTATTACAAAGTTATCATTTATTATAGGTCACTGATTAATCAATTATTCACACGAATAAAAAATATAACAAAAACAAACCCACTGTTCTTAAGTAAGAAATTTATCGCGTTTAAACGGTCATAAAATAAAGAGGTTCGCATGTAACCGAGTAATTTGTTAAGAGTCAAACTCAAACCAATTTGCCTTTAAAAGCTCGCGAAGCTGTTCCTTAGAAAAAAAAAAAACGTTTTATCATCCATAAATTTCTTACAAGTAAACAATTATCAGAGCAGGTAGCTGTATGAAATTGGAAATTAAATCCTTGCTTGATCGCGAAACTCCTTTGTGGTTAGCGGATTCTTTGCAAAGTTGAAAATCAAAGCACCAAATAGCGAGAGTTGGTGGCCTTTGAGAAGTTCCGTTATTATTTTCTCGAGAACCTCTTTTATATAAAAGAACGCTTCAAATGACGAGGGTGGTAAAGGGAAAAATATGACGGAGTTGTGCTATCGGCGTCCCTTACTTTTTTGTGTTTTAGAGAGGGAGGGGCGAGGGTTGGTCGAGTGGCTTTCAAGTGAAGAGGCCGAGCTGGTACTCGTTACGTCATGCCCGAGGCCTCGTGTGGGAGAAATTTCGACAAGTATTTTATGAAAAATACGTATAGTAGGTACGTCTTACGACAATGCTCGAACGTCTTTGTAATGCAACTGTTTTAACGATAATGAGATGAAGGTTGCCACAGCTTGTTAGTTCAGCCCACGTGTTCTTGGAACTGCGGGGCTTGGCCTCTTATACCTTATACCATATACCTTTACTGTATAAGCTATGGTATTTTAGTCTCCAGGTAACTAACTGTGTATATAACTCAAAATTAATGGTCATTTTACATTGTTAGCTGTTCAAGTACTTTTAGTATTCACTTAATTTAAATGCACAGATAATAATAGAAATGCGTATCTATGAACAATAAAATGATAATAATATATTATATATTAATAAACTCATCAAAGATTCATATCGACGTGACAGGATGTGGGTTCGATTATATAAAATAAATAAATAAATCAGCTTCACGCTGTATCCCGCACACAGCAGGATAGGCAGAAGGAACTTAATGTTAAGATACTCCATTTCTTTCGATTCTTTCGCTTCCCACTTTCGATTATATACATTTTGATTTTTACTTATCACTGGAAACTAGGCAAAGCGCGGCGATGAGTTGTGTCACTCAACACCCAATGCCCAAAGAATTCGGCGGAAAGTGGTGAGAGAAGTGTCTTAACGCTAGGCTCCCTCTGCCTACCCTGCTAGATACGGGATATAGCGTAAAGCTGAAAAAAGAAAGAAGAAATAAAAGATTCATATGTAACATTTCAAGAATATTTTAATATAAATTATGTACAAGTCTCTAAATATAAATAATCCACTAAGGCATGTAGATGCGAATAAAGAAAAAACTCTGTTTGACGTGTGGAAGCAATAACAGCAATAATAAACTCCGGAAGAACCGACATTTTCCTTAATAGAAATATAATTTACTGGATAAGATCTTAGTATTTATTGTTTTATGTTTATTTCATGTAATTGTACATAATTACATGAAATAAACATAAAACGTGCCATCTGGATACGTGGCACTCCACTACTGAGCGGTTTCGTAGAAATTTCCTTCCACGCGCCACCGAACTGTGGAACGGTCTACCCGCGGCAGTGTTTCCAGGTTGGTACGATATGGGTACCTTTAAAAAGCGCGTCTATCTCCACCTCAAAGGTCGGCAACGCACCTGCAGCTCCTCTTCTCGGCGGTGATCACCATCAGGTGACCCTAACGCTCGTTTGCCTTGTCCTTTTACCATAAAAAAAAACGTACATAATCTATGGGTGGGCAGAGTATTGTTTTTAATTTATAGAAAGTATATAACATATTGTGTAGCAGGATTCGAACTGACACCTCTTGGAGATCATAAATATCTAAATAAACTTTATTCTAACTAATATTTAAAATAAAATTATAAAATAAATCAGCTTCACGCTCTATCCCGCACACACCAGCGCAGGCAGAGAGTTTGCTTTTCGCTTTCTGCCAAATTTTTCGGGGCATCACATGTTAAGTGTTGGAATTCAACGTCAGGCCTTTTGCCTTGGTGCTAGTACGAGAAAACAAAAGCATTAATAAATAATAACTCATTCCCTCAAATGGGGATCGAACTCACAACCGTCTCGTGACAGTCACATCCTTGTCCTGTGCCAAGACCCACTCTAAAATAAAATTATATCTAAATCTTATTATTTCCATACATGTATTATTTCACATCCAGATATTTATATAATCGATGGTTTCCGCTCAGAATATTATTCGCGCGTCTCCCTCATTACGAAGCAAATCATTACTCGGTGAAATCGTATGGAATCGTAGAGGGATTGTTACTAAGTTTAATGGAAAACATATCTTATTCTTATTCCTTATAAGATTCAATATTCCTAAACAGATTAAAGTATTGTGATACTCCTTGATGTGTCATCCATGGTGTATGAAAAATATTATGGAATATTTGAGAAATGAAATTTCGATACGTAGCGAGTTCTTTATTATATCTGTTTGGGATTAAAGATGCTCCTATACTTATATACTTCGAGTTAGCAAGTTTGTTTGCTTGGACTGACATCCTCCCTTAGAGCTCCCCTGCACTTCACAAGCAACCTACGTTCCAAGTTACAGCGTTCTACGCCGCATAGTCTCAGTCGTGTAATGTCTATCAGTCATTTAGTACCGCATGATTAGAGATATTTAAGTGTAACATATTAATATTATATTTTTAATTAGTTTTTGATTGCTTTAATATTATTAATGTAAAAACGGTTAAACGTGTTTTAGATATTTACTAATTTTCAATTCCCATGTAAAAATATAGTTAAAACATTTTGTTAAAAACTTACAATTTTGGAATAATTAAGATACTACATATATAAAATCTATCTATTTCATGACTTATATGAAATTAAATTTATATAGTTAAATTACCAAAAAATTTACATTTGCTCCATTTCATGTTTATAGGTAGAACAGAAAATAATGCTTATTTTATTATAATACATGTAATGTCTTAACCAATAGAAAAATTTCTTAAAAATACGGCGATTTTTCCTCACCCGCCCACACGTAACCCTAATGCGTACTCCCTTTCTCACATTCTCAACACACATGAGGTTTCCCAAAACTGTTGACTTACCTACATTTGTCTATAACAAATATAAACTGTATTACCAAAACAAAAGGTTAATTTTTACTTGAATTACTAAATTATGTTAGCTTATAAAAGTAAAATGGCGACAAGACATTGTGAGATTGGTTGACGAAAGATTACCTAGAGATTTTTTACGATTTTCGTAATGTAGTTATGCTGTGAATTTGTCGTCGCCTCTTAGTATACGGTTGTAAAAGTATTTTGAGTCCTTTAGAAATTTTTTAGCTTCATCAATACAACATGTATTTAGCGTAGACAT
>HE671318.1:44208-61462 GCA_000313835.2 Heliconius melpomene melpomene | reverse complement strand
AATATACGTTATTAAAAAACACGAAAAAAACATACTAATTCATATAGCGACATCAGCATATATATAAAAATGTGTAAGAACATACATTTAGGCATGTGTATTTTATAATTAACATACATATTTAGGAGTACAAACATAAAATAAAATAAAACTTACCTTAGAGAAATCTGAGCAGCGCGTCTTGACGGTTATTTTTGACAATTTTTTTAAAACTATCATAGATAAACTACTATTTTTATTTTTGAAGTATAAATAAATGTCTAGAAATGTCATATATTTAATAAAACTAAGTTAAAAAATATTTTATAGCGATCGTATATTTTTATAAAGTTGTATGTATAGTATACTATACAAAATGAAGATAAGGGTTAAAGATGCTCCTATACTTATATACTTCGAGTTAGCAAGTTTGTTTGCTTGGACTGACATCCTCCCTTAGAGCTCCCCTGCACTCCACAAGGAACCTACGTTCCAAGTTACAGCGTTCTACGCCGCATAGTCGCAGTCGTGTAATGTCTATCAGTCATTTAGTACCGCATGATTAGAGATATTTAAGTGTAACATATTATATTATATTTTTAATTAGTCTTTGATTGCTTTAATATTATAAATTTAATAATTTTTAATAAAGATAGCTAAAAGATTTTGTTAAAAAACTTACAATTTCGAAATAATTAAGATACTATGTAATCGATCTATTCTATCTATTAGGTAATTTATCTATTTCATGACTTAAACATATGAAATTAAATTTATATAGGTAAATTACCAAAAAATTGACATTTGCTCCGTGTCATGTTTATAGGTAGAACAGAAAAATAAAGCTTATTTTATTATAATACATGTAATGTCTTAACCAATAGAAAGAATCTTAAAAATATGGCGATTTTTCCTCACCCGCCCACACGTAACCCTAATGCGTACTCCCTTTCTCACATTCTTGTAACACACATGAGGTTTCCCAAAACTGTTGACTTACCTACATTTGTCTATAACAAATATAAACTGTATTACCAAAACAAAAGGTTTATTTTTACTTGAACTACTAAATTATGTTAGCTTATAAAAGTAAAATGGCGACAAGACATTGTGAGATTGGTTGACGAAAGATTACCTAGAGATTTTTTACGATTTTCGTAATGTAGTTATGCTGTGAATTTGTCGTCGCCTCTTAGTATACGGTTGTAAAAGTATTTTGAGTCCTTTAGAAATTTTTAGCTTCATCAATACAACATGTATTTAGCGTAGACATAGAATTTCGAGTGTCAGTATTCTCTGCCAAATTTTCGAGACATTACGTTTTGAGTGGTGGAACTAAACTCCGCACCTAATATTGTCACCAGAGCGAGAAAACTAAGAATAATAACTTCCCTCGAGCGGGAATAACATTGAAATTATTGAAAACAATAATGAAAATAAAAAATAATAATAAAGCTTATAATTTTATACCATATATAAGATATATAAAATTATTCACATTTACCACTCAATTTACTAGTACCATTATATTATAATTACAGCCATAATAGGTAACTAATAATTAAAATATAAAACAAGTCGTGAGTGATTTAACAGCTCAAGGTGACGAAGATAGTGAAGTGCGTTCTATTCAAAGTGTTGCCATGCCATTCGCCATTATAAGGCGAATATCATAGATAATATATTAAAAAAATAACTTATATGTAGATAAGAAAATAATTAACTTGTCAACTGAATTACTAATTTAATATTCACATAAAAATAATAATATTACCATATAATCTACCGAAGAAACTTAAAGGCTATCTCTAGAATTTATCATTAAGATATTGCGTTTATGATAATTTTATTAATGTTTTTTTTATAAAAGCTGCTCAGTTGACGTGTGTTGTAGAAGGCGTTGACAGCATTTAACAAGCTATAGTTCTAAGTTCAAATTGAAACATAAATAAAATTAAACAACCTTTTTTTATAAATATCAACAAATAACGAACTTGAAAAGGTCTAGACAAGTAAGCAAAAAAATAACAGCATTGTTACTTTATAACATGGCCTAACTATTAATTTTTACATACAAAGAATACCAGTAATGGCTTCCTTCATATTAATATAATATTTAATGAACCGTCACATTCGTGTGGAATGGACATTACAGTTCAAACCTAATAAGGAGTTAAATATAACAGCTAACTACTAAGATACTGTATTGGTGAAGGTAACTCATTAAGGTGTGAAAAGGGCCAATTAAATTTTAACTATAGAAATTATATAGTAAATGAAAGGTGAAAATAACTACATATATTCTTGTTAGTTAGAAAAAATATGTGATGACAGAAGAAATGTGTACAATTGTTATATATTTTATGTTTAATTTGAGGCTGTTGTGACATGCAACGATTGTTGTAATCCGCTTGTTGTGGTCACCAGGTGGCGTTGAACTCCGCCCCTCAACATCCAATGCCTCAAGAATTGGGCGGAAAGTTGAATACGGAGTGCTTCGTCTGCTATAAGAGGGATACAGTGTGAAGATGCAAAAATGTATAAATTAAAACCTTATATGGGGCGTTTTCTTCTACAATATTAATATTCATCGGCTTAGATAAAGATAAAACAAAGTGGACTTGGCAAATTAGACTCTAGGCACTTCCAATCGGTGACAGGTGTGTAAAAATATAAAAAAAAAGTTATTAAAATAAAGAAATATATTTATTAATTGAAAATATGTGTTAATTCATAGAATATTAAGAAGATAGAAATAATTTATGTAGGTAGATTATTTAATTTAAATTAGATGTCTGTTATCTTAACGTGATAAATAAGTGATTTAATGTTATATTATAATTTAGGCATTAGTAAATTCCAATAAAATAAATAATGGATAGCTAGTGTCGAATTCTTTAAATGCCTCCTTTATATTAATCACCGGAAATATTAATATAGGTATTATACGCTTGGATAAAAAGAATGCAAAAATTTACTTTAAAACAGTAAATTTAAACTTAATTTCGCACTTTACACGAATCAGAATTTCTTATATTTCTAATTTTAAATTTATAACAATAATGCCGTTCTCGGCTCGAATTTGATACATGCTTGTAGAGTGGCGGAATATAACGACGCATTTTGTTGTACCAGAGCGGAGAAATAAAAATAATTAATTGACCCGACTAGGAATCGAACCCACAACCATTCTGTTTACAGTGAGACACTCCCCCATTGTCAAACCACAATGGCCTCAAGATATATATATATAAATATATCGTATTGTATTCCTTATATCCCGTACCTTTTCTAACTTCCAGTAGTCAATTTAATTAATGAATGCTGATAAACTTGAACCGCCGTGACCCCAATTCGGGGGTATTAATCCTCGCATCAATTTCGTAGTAATAGTGGATTGAATTAGAGTTTACATTTATGTGGTGCAGTGGAGGAAGGTAGTGGGGTACGAAGTCTATTTAAGGGGGAAATAGATATATGTCCGTTCCTTTGAGCCCTTGTAACTGTTAAACTAGTAAACCGCTTTTCATCATTAATGGTGCGATAAGCTATTTTAATTGTGTTCTTGTCCTATTTTGATAATATTTTTTAAGTTATTCTTGAACTGTCGGAGTTATTGGTTTTTTTATATTATTTTTAGAGACAAAAATTAAGTGACAGAAACAACGCCGTATTCAGTTCAACCTAAAAGAAACTTGAATTTACAGTCAGTGCTAGTACTATTATCATTTTTCTTAGAAAAAAAAAATATTTTTTACTTCTATAATTATAATTATCAACTATCGTATTATCTGTCATTATATAGTATGACATAAGGTGTGTCCGGTTTATGTCATGATTGCGTGTTTCCCGTACTACAACTATTCTATGGGGAATCATTAAAATGGGGAAATTATAAGAAATTTTTATTACAAACGTTTCGAGTTTAGTTTGTATGTTATGCTGATTCATTAGCAGTTTTTTTTTATTTGAGTGGAAGAATAATTTTTTTTATTCGTATAGTATGCAAAATCAGCTTCCCGCCGTATCCCGCTTACAGCAGGATAGCCTGGCCTATCCTAGTGTTAAGACACTCCGTTTCCCATTTTCTTTAGATTTTTTCGAGGCATTGCGTATTGCCGGAGTGTATTGATATAATGCTTCTGTTTCCTTTCCTACAAATATCAAAAGCGAAGAAATATTTTATTTTATCACTTACTTTTTTGTATTTTCCTAATGGAACCAGGAAACCTTGACAGGAAATACTAATATAAAAATATTATTTTTAGAATTCATAGTGTTATTTTACAATAAGGATAGAAATAGGTATATTAATGAAAACATATGAAAATTTTAATTTTAATTAGATTCAAACCCGCTCCTCCTGGAAACCATCTACACATTCCTATTGCGGAAAATATTATATATTTTTTTTGGAAATACAAATTCTCAAAAACAAATACATTATATTTATTTTTCAAGTAAGCATCGAATATATTTTTTATTGCTTTATCAATCGCTTTATCATTTCTACGTACTCATACGAGCTACGTACGCCTCCTTAAGGGTTCACAAGACGACGGCCCCACCCTCAATTGACATATGAAACACCCTTTCTGCTATTCGTGAGTTTTTCCCATTTTTCCTCACTTTTCCTTGGATAGGAATAAAGTAGCTTTAGGTATGTTATTCACATTAAAGATCCTTATCACACCTGTAAAAAGGGCGTTATATGTAAGTAGGTAAGCATTATTTCCTTTACTTGTGATATTCTTTAAAAACGATTAAATACTTAAAGTAATTGCTTTACATTTTTATTCCATTATGGAACTATTGTGTGAACGTAAAATTTTTCCAGGTATTGCACAATAATAATTTATTCCTCCGAATGGGAATTGAATCCACAAATGTCCCATTGACAGTTACACGCCTGTGCCACTACATCTCGACGGCTTCGAATAAAACACTATAAAATTAATTAATTAAAAACATAACAAAACCAAACCAACCCTTATTTACCGGAAATTAAGTCGATACATCATAAGTATTCTATTTCTAATTTCCATAGCCCGCAGTGGCTACACAATATTTTTTGTTACGCAATCTGTTTTGGAAAGAAAGTTCTATTTTTTGGGTTCCGTAATTCAAAAGGAAAAACGGAACCCTTGTAGGATCATTTTGTTGTCTGTTCTCAGGGACGCGTGAAGGTATCAAGTTGAAATTTATATCAAATACTTAGGTCTACTGTCTCTTGCAGTTGTGAAAAAATCAAACTTTTAACCAAAACACTAAAAAGACAGTCGTTGATGCCACAAATTGAAAATTTGTTGGAATTGGTTTGAGTTGGAATCATAATCTACAGGGTACTTCCTGTGAATTCAGAATCTTGAAAGTTCATACGAAGCAATGTCTAATATATATCTGTGATAAAGGAAAAATTTCGAAAAGCGAAAATTTATAAGTATTTCATACAAAATCAATGCATATGGGCATATGCAATATGGAAACTTAAATTTGTCTACTTTTAAAAAGTCTACAGTATACTTCCTGTTCTGTTGTTACAGTATACCATACCATACCATCCTGAAATTGGTACGGAATCCTTGGTGGGCGAGTCCGACTCGCACTTAACCGGTTTTTTTAGAAAACCCTCGTATGGTCGAATGCATAATGTAGCTTTGAACTGTAATATAAATTACTATAATGGGTAATAAAATAAAAATGTTTGTTTCAATTATAATGAAACACTTATAAATGTCTTCCGCCTATTTATTACCTGTATTTTATTGTTGTTTTGTTATATTCTTGTTGCTATGTTATAACAATATCATTTTAGAGATAGATTCTTGTAGGACTGAAACAACTGATTTTTCTATATATGAGTATATAGTTTTGATTCAAAATGCTTGTGATGGTCTAATTGAATAGACTAGATACCTAGAATGTAGAATTTGAACCTCCACCCTACACGATTATAGTTAGATGCCGTCAAACTGGGGCATGATAGCCTAGCTTATTATTTACAAAATCAATGAAACGGAAATACTCAACGATTTAGTACAAACGTAAAAAGATTTAAAAAACTATTTATACGTCAATCACAGTTATATGGGTTTGTCACAAAATAATTCACTTTAAAATGGTAAACGATAAAAGCCACTGATTGACAAAACGTCAGCAATAAACGCTAAACAAACATCGACCCGAACACAATTACTTGCACAGAACTGGGCTAGCTAAAAGTGGTAAAGAGACAGAATGAAAAAAAAATTTTAGTTAATAGTACCTTATTTGGGTATACCTATAGATGTGTATGTACTATAGACATATTTATATTGTATAGTAAGTATATTATTTTAATTAAAATTTCATTAAATTATTTAATTTTCGGCTTTGTTAGTCATCCTATATAATATATATTTTTTTTTAAAAATATCGATAATTTGAAAATTTTAAACAGCAAAATTCAATAAATGTTTGCGGGTATTCATAACTTGGTCGATACGTTTTATTATAAAGCTACGAGTAACCAATAGAACAAAGGTAGACATAAATAGAGTTCTTTGTATATCTAAAAAGATGCAATAACTGAGCAAGGTAATTTTAACAAGAAAATTTCTAATAAGTTCTACGTTTGAATAAATATATGTAAACCTTTTCCTTAGTAAATGAAAATCTTTTTAAGAAATGTGAAAATAACAAAAAAAAAACAAAAATTTATACTCACTACGTTTTCCTTTTATTCCACTTCATTCGTATATACTAGTCTGGGATTAAAAGTTACCGACATTCCGATTGCGGTAACGATTTTCGGTGTCGACGCCCACGAGTCAGACAACTACTCGATAAATCACCTACCGTGAGAATCACAACACTAGCGATTTGCCTCATGTTTCTGTACTAGAATATATTTTAGAATTAGTTAATTATTTGGATACATTATCTATTGTACTAAAATCGATTTTAATCGATAGTGTTCAATGAATGTTAAAAATCGGAAATTAATTGCGATTAATTTGTAGTTCTGTAATTTCTCTTTCAGCATATACCCTTGTATGTATATAGTGTCCTTAAAGCAACAGAATATTATAATTTATATTCTTATTTGTAGTTCTATCATAAAAACCTAACAACGTCACGACAATCTTTAATTATATGTAGATACTTTATGTTTTTCTAATTTCTATTGATTCAGAAGATAGAGAGATATATAAGAAAAATAGTAAAAAATACGTTCATTATTAAATAAAAAAGTCTTCAAAACCACCGATAGATCAAGAATCTTGCAAGATACCTAGAGCCCTAGAGTCAAGACACTGCGTTCTCCAATTTCCGCTGTTAAATTTAATTTTAATATTGATCTTGTGTATAACTAATACAATTGCTATTTCAACTTCACCTAAAAACAGATAGGAAATAGGTTCCTTAGATATATTGTTTCACCATTAATTACATCTGAGATGTGAATATCATTGTTGTGTTGTAAATCGTTTCGTTTTCGCTTGTTTTAAGCATTATTAGCATATTACAATAGTTTACAGGCTGCCTACGTGAGAATAACAAGTTGGCGAATAGTAATTGTATCTAATAGTGGGAAGTAATAATGTAAATTGTAATTCTGGCAACACTGATTGCGCCACAAATATTTGGACTTTCTTTATGTAGTTTGTATATTGATATTGTTTTATGTAATTTCTACATTTGGTTTATGTAGAAAGAAAATCATTTCAACGTACAAATATTTTATAGGTCAGGGAAGGCAGAGAGATTTCAGAGTTAAGATCTATTCCTCACATTCTGCTCCTATTTTCAAGATATAATATGAATGATGAAGAAGACACCGAATTTTATCTTGATACTAGAGTGAATTAATGAAAATAATTGCTAATTTTCTTGAGTGGGAATCGAACTAACGACCATCGCGTTATTTTTTTTTAAATATTAAAACAAAAAAAAATTGTCGACCTCAAAATAAATAGGTGTTCCAAAGTACAATGGCCACTCAAAATTGGGAACATGCACTATCTTGTATCAGTAAAGTATTAGAGTGTCTCAAGATATCGTTGAGAGCTGCGAGTGGGTACAAGTCCTCCGAAGGTGGTCTGGAAGTACCTTGAGATGCTAATTTTGTAATTTCAATGTTAAGAACTATCGTTATAACGACGTGGTTGGGAGTTCGATTTTTTTCAATAAAGTGTATTTTTGATAAAGGTGTTTTTATTTAAACAATGGTATTGTACCATCTATTTAGTGAATTTTAAAATAAAAAGAAAAACTGGTCAAGTTTTAGTTGGCCCACCGAACTTTCCATATCAATTTCAAGATTGTAGGTCAACGAGAAGTTCAAATTATAAAAAAATCATATAAAAATTTGACTTCACTAACGGACTGATGAACCACAAACATCATAAGGTTGCTCTGATGACCTCCTCCTCTTACAAGTTGGTTAAAAGTCTAATTTCTACATCACAAATGTCTTGATGTCATACGAAATCAAAACCAAGAACAAATATTTAAGAAATACCTTCTCAAATTGAAATTTCTATACCTTAAATATATCTAGGAGTAAAAATATAAAATGAATATTCCATACAGTCTGCTCTCAAACAAACGCCAGCAGAAGATTGGTCATTTCCCGATGCGAGGTCACGAGCGCGCCTGACTTCGCACTTATGGCGAAACCGGGGTTCCCCACCCCAGCGCCAGCCTCTTCTCAAATCTTACGAGCCTACCCCTACTTGCATTTAGATTTTATATTTTAGATTTTGTTTACAATTTTTCGAGTGTTTTAGCTTCACACCTTATGATACATAGCAGGGTAGGCAGAGAGAACGTAGTGCTAAAACACTCCATTTCCAATTAAGACACTTCCGTTTCTAAACTTCAATTGAATTCCCGAGGATGATTCCCGAGGAATGATTTTTAATGACTCACTGTAAACGCTACGGTTGTGATTCGAATCCCGGGAATTTATTATTTTAAGATGTCTTAACTCTCAGGTCAGGTTCCCTATGCCAGTTAAAAAAATATTTGGTAATATTTTTTCATAATAGAAATTTAAATTCTTTGAGTTAGTATAATAAGTAAACCTATTTCAAATATATATTTACCTCTATATAAAATAAGGTACCTTTGTACATAGAATTCCAATCTTCTTTTCCATTTCGCACCTTATCCTTCTATAGCCATTGTGTGCTTTCGGATGCATAAGGCCGCTACAGACGTGCGTATGGGTGTTAGAAAATAATATATTTATTTTAATTTAATTAATATTATAAAGAAATGCTTATTCATTATATTATTTGTAAAATAATACGTTAAATATTTGCGTTCTTTTCATTTATTTTATTTTTAATACACCTTTGTGTTTTTTTGTTAGAGTTTTCTAATAATATTATTTCAAATTATTAAATTTAAATATTATTTAAACTTAATTGTTGTCTAATCCAAAAAATAATTAAAACAAGCAAGCAACGTTTCCGCTAAATCTGAACGTCCCTAACCATCCCTTAGCAGGTGGGGGCGTCAAGGGGTTGCAGCCCCAAACTTTTTGTAATACATGCCATTACGAGATTTTCTTCCCAGCGTGCGATGAAAGAATCTCTCATAATCTGCCGACGTGAAATTTGAATTTTATTCACGAATCTACAATACAATTTGTCATTGTGTCATACTTTGTCAGGTATGCTGAGAGTATAAATAAATTTGTTATATTTGGTACATTTGTACGTATTTCATTATTTATGTGTACTTACTTAAATATTATTAAAATTAATACAATTTTTATATAAATTTTGTATAAAAATTTTCTATAGAGATTTTAGATATCGTCATAGATAGTCATAAGATTTAATTATAGTCTCTGGCTGATTGTAAACAGATAAAAATAAATAAAAAAAAAACACTAAAAAAAAGTTAAATGTCAAAATGAGTTATAATACTGTCATAGCTCACTCACAACCTTTGTCCCCATACAGAAGTACCATACACGATGTTTAACTCTATTAAACAACAACGGTAGTTTCGTAATGAGACAAGACGGTTTTAGCTGCATTAACAAAAAGTCAAAAAGGCTGGGCAAACATTAAAATCGTCGGGGCCTGTAGTCATTCCACTTGCATTTTTTAAAGAGGCGCAAATGAGACTTCAGTTACAGTGCAAGAGCGTGCCATGCGTCCACCTCCTTTGTTTCACCAGTTTTTCCACCAGCCAGCCCTTCTGGCCCCCCGAACCGTCTATTACCTGCGGAACTCTTTAAAAATGTAATCGCGCGCATTATTCCAGAGACCAGGCTACGGTGGATGGGGATAAAGCGAAATAACTTAAAAAGAAAAATTAATGCAGTGAAAAATAAAATGGTGAAGGCAAAAGGTTGGGATGAAATGTGGGCTTTTATTTGAAGGCTGTTGATATTGCTATGCATTTTGTAGTGCTTTGTACGCGCGTGCTTTTTATATTTTACGTCGCAATTTATTTAAACACTACTCGTGTGTCGTCACTTTGTTGGTATTAACCAGCGGTTCTGTGTTTGCGGCAGTCTACTTGCGTAGATTGCTGTGTTTAACTTTCAGTTAATATGAAAAGTCAATAAATAACTAATTCCGTCATGGCCCAGAGGCACACGGGTGTGACTGTAGAGCGACTGTTGTGCGTTCAATCCCCACTGGGAAATGGGGGGGAGGGAATGACTTCTTATCTATTAATATTTCGATTTTTTCGTTCTGGCATGGCAAAATCCCAGCTTTGAGTTGCACTACTCACACGCAATGCCTCGAAAAATTTGAAAGTGGAAAACGGAGTGAGTTAACACTAGGTTCCCTCTGTCTACCCTACTGTGTGCGGGATACAGCGTGAAACTGATTTTTTTTTAATTATTTAATTAATTCACTTACTATGAAAAGTTATATTTAATAATCATCCATAACGTACCACTGGATTAACTCCAGTAAAATACAGGAAAAATATAAACAATAGATTTTTTAAATAATATAACACTACCATCATATTTTCGTGTGAACGATATAATAAAATAATTTAACATAAACTACTATTTAAACTTAAAACACTGTTAAATGACATTTTATAATAACATTACAATATTAATATAGCCTTTTAACAGCCTATTTTGCGTGTCCGTCAGTCCTCAATCATTTCCATTTTCTTAAATCGCATTGAAATAAACGATTTTCATAAAGTACCTACTAGTAAGCATTAGGTGTAAATCGCGAGGTTTTAGAAGCTTAATAATTTTGAAAAATATTTCACTGCCCATTTGATTTATTAGATTTTCGCGTGTGAATACATTTATACTTGTAAAATACAATAAGATGCCCTTATAAATATTTCAGCACTCTCTTGGTGTTGGAGTTGGTATAATTTATGAATGTAATAACGAACTAAGTGTTGAATTCATACAAAATGCTGCTACGCCGGCCTTGATTATGAATTCGTGGGGTTTATAATATTTTTTATTTAATAAATGCTTAAGATTATAGAATTATAGTAGCACAAATTCATTGTATGGAGGTTACGTGGTCAGTGTAATTTAAATTGCATGTTTGTTTTATTAGTATTTTTAATCCTAAATTTTGTTTATATATTATATATATTTTTTCTTATATATATTGTCTGTTTGTACTTTCATTCTAACACTAAATCTTGAGGCAATGCCCTCTCCTAGGAATTAAGCCTTTTTTGAAAGTGAATTTAGTGACTCGTCACTTCAATATCAGTACACTTTTTAGTTTAATTAATTTATTGAGTGCATTTGTACACTGGTTTTTGTTAAAATAATTTGAAAATATGATTATTATAGTATATTTTAAAAAGAATAATATTCCATAGGACTTAAATCTTAAAAAACAAAAAGAAAAAAGTAGTAGGGGTAAAACAAAAAGACAACTTTGAAACAAAATACATCACCAAAACCTTTAAAAGTTAGCTTTACTACAAAGAAAGTGAAACAATTGGAAGGCTAACTGCCGTCCACGCGTGAATAAGTTTAGTAGACCACCCGGCTCGAACGGTTTATCTCCCACTGATTTATAGTTTTAAAGGAAGATCTTAGAGACTTATATCCCATATAAAATGTAATCGTATACGGGAGGTCGTCAATGAAATTTATTTATTTTTAGATGTTATAACAAGACTATATAAGATAAGAATATAGGCCACTCTATGATTTATTCAAATTTATAGACTATATTATTTTAAAGTTTCAAGGTGGAACAATCATCCATACTTACAAATATTCACATTATAATATTAGGATACAAAATATATGTTCAAGGGGTTCTCTGTATTCGGGGCTTAAAATTTGTCTCGAGAGGAAGTTAGGACATACTTCCATCGGCGTCGAGGCGGAGAGGGTGCTTATCTTTTTATTGTGAACGCGGACTTGAGACCAACTCGTTGGGGACATGAGAACTTTCCTTTTTTTATCTTTTTTCTGTTACATTCTTTTATGTTGTGTAAGAAAATATTTGAAAATTTATATGAATGTTAAAAAAATCTTGAGGTTAGTCGTGGTGCAGGGGCACAAGCGTGTGATTGTAACGCGATTGTTTTGGGTTCGATTCTCACTAGAGGGAATGAATTATTATTAAATTGATAATATTTTCATTTGTTAGTTCTTGGATCAAGGCCTGGCGGTGAGTTCCGCACACAATGCCTGGAAAGCATCAGAAAAGTGTTTACTTTAGAAATATGTTACAGAATATTTTAAAACTTTTTTCAGTATTTTACTATATTGTTTTTAGTGCAGCAAACCGTTTAAAGTGATAAGTTAGGGTAAACAACACCAATGTCACTTAAGAAATGGTGTTTATGTAGATGAAATACTTAAACTAACGAGAATCGTTACTACTGGCCGGAAACTACTAAAATTCAAATCAACTCTTGCCTTTTGTATTTTAAAAGCTTTTATAGTGTTATTCCATACAAAGAATAAAATTATATTTTAGAAAACTTATAAAAAAATTACACATAAGCGCGGGTTCGAGTCCCGCTACGTTTACATATTTGGATTGGAGCCGAATGTTTCATTTTAGATAGATTATTAACAATTATAGTGAGGGTTCCACATAAGCTTAACAAAAATTAAAGTAAAATTATTGCTGATGAAAGTTATATACCTATGTCAAGTAAAAAAACAAACGCCAAAAGACTATAATTAGAATGCCCACTAAAAATATAAGAGAAAAAGTTTTCGCTTTCAATTCTGAGATAAAGTTTTTTAAATAAATTAATAACAACAGCATCTCAAGATCGATCTCAGAGTTGAGTGCGATTTATAAATAAAACTTAAAACACAAGTATATACAGATACCCATTAACAATTTCCACATAAACATAGACACTTACATAAAACAAAGCTACCGTAAGCAATCATGTAACCCGTTTAGCAGTAAAAGCGAACCGTTGTCACCGTTAACGATACAGAAATAACGTTTAGTACTCGGAGTGCTCTTAAGAAACCGAAACGGCCAGGAAACTGGTGGCTGGTCACTGGTGGCTAGAGTATTAATTGCGAAGATGGCTGGAGAGTTTTAGTGTGTGTTTATTTGTTTTTAACTAAGAACATAAAGAATTAAAAATAAATATATATAGTAGATTAAAATAAATATATATAGTAGTATAACCATTTGGTAATTAAGGATTTAGACTGGATCACGTTACCCAATGTTGCTACATTTATGGTAAAAGAATTAATTAAACAAAAAACCAGCAAATTCGCGTTTTTTCCACATAGGACGGTGAAGAAGAAACCTAGAATTAAGATACGTCCTTCCTCATTTTTATTGAAAATATTCAATATTTTAGCTAAAAACATAACTGACTGAAGAAGAGAGATATTTACATATTTTCAATTATCTTAGATGATATTTCCATTTCATATTTGATCTAAGGTAGGAAAGTCTGTTTGTCTTGTCTATTTATTTGTATAAAGAATAGAATGTGTGCCACATAAACTAGTAGTGCTAGTAAAGACTTATTTGCGGGTAAGAAAGTAGCTGGTTAATGAGCTTTGCCTATTCATCACATATATGCTGTCGCCATAAAATATAAACGGAACTTGTTATTGAAAATTTAAATGTTTAAAGTGGCATTTGGTTGTTTGTAAATAATGAAAAACACTGAAATTACATAAGGCTTAATAATATCTATTACAAAAATACTATATAATAATAATATTATTTAATAGTAGAACGTCAACAAGCCTTATTATTTGTTTTCACGCTTCACGCTGTATCTCGCACGTAGCAAGATAGGAAGAAGGAACCTGGTAACCGTAGTGTTAAAACATTCCGTTTGCATCAAGAAGAAGATTTTCGTTTGCCATTTTCCGGTGTATTCTAGAGGCATTGTGTATTGATTGGCGGAACTCAACGCCGCGCTTTGCCTCGTTACCAGAGCGAGGGAATGACAATATTAATTATTTTATTTCTCGAGTGCGAATCGAACCCACAACCTGTCGCACATTTACGCCCCTGCGTCACGACTGGCTTTAGCCCTATTAATTAGAGATAAAACTTTAACGTTTAAAAGCGTGTGCAGTCAGCTTAAGGAATCCTTTTGTAACCTGTAAATGGGCTCTACATAGCTTTTACTTCTAAATGACTATTTACTGTCTGAAAAAAAAACCGGTCAAATACGAGTCAGGCCGCACACCGAGGGTTCTGTACTAATTTTATGATTGTAGGTCAACAAGAAGTATAAAATACAATGAATTACAAATAAAAGTTAGTGGTTAGTATATTTATTGTAATATATAATCTTCATTGTAGATTTTTAGATTTTTTTTTAAATTTTAGAATCTTTTGTATTCTTTAATTCTCACAATTTGATAAATTTCATAATTGTACGCCTACGGAAAGAACTTTATAATTGGTTATTTGATTACAAGATGGTAATGCGATGAAAATGTCGAATCAATTTTTTTGTCTTCCTAAGTACGGAACCCTAAAACTCTTTAAAATGTTTCCAACGGGAATGGAAGAGGTATGGGAATAATGTACGGGCGAAAAAAATTACTAACAACCCCCTACTAGTTGTCTCAAAGGTCTGCGTCGCCTTCTTGCTCGTTCGCTTTGTCCTTTTTCAACATCGGCCTTTTCTGAAGCTGCCTTTCGTTTATTCGTTTATTTGTTTAATACTTTGATGGATAAAGAGAATGCTGGATTACCCTATCTAGAGTTGAGCTTACACGTTGATTTCTTTTTTCGTTTCAGTTTGGAGTTCGAAGTTTGTAAACGACTGTTATTTTTGGATTGTAAATTTTTTATGGCTATAGAATATTATTTATATCATTTTAAAAAAGTATATTCTGGTAAATGGGTGAACTTTCGTAACTAAGGTTCCACGGAAAAAGGAGGGATTAGGAAGGAGCTTTTTTGTGAAGAATTACACTCATTCCCATGTTAAGTATTCAGTATTCGTTGTAATATTTTCGTATGGAATCATTGTAGATCTATCAACTCAACTAAAAAGTTAAGGAGACTTTATGAAAACTTATTTGACGTGACAACAAGTACCTTACTTGTTGGTAACTTTCTTGGACAACAGAAAATTGCGGATTCAAGTTTGTAAATATAATTTCTAATTAAATGTAAAGAAAATAACGACTGGAATGGTTATTTTCTGAATCCTTTCTAGTACTTATATAATTAAGAGAATTAAGCTAATATTTTTAAATCATTGTCTAATAAATTTAGTATTTTTTATACTCACGTATAGTACGAGCCTGCCAACAGTTGTGTTCAATGAGTTCGACACCCGCGGCGTTTCACAGTCCACGTCCCTATTCTAATGAACGCCATTATGTAAGATTTAAGAATAATGTATTTTAGAAGTTATATGGAATTGATTTAATAAATATTTAAATTCAAATTAAATCAGCTTCACGCTGTATCCCGCACACAGCAGGGTAAGTAGAGGGAAATTAGTGTTAAGACACTCCGTTCCTCCATATCAAAATAGCCTCAAAATAAATTAAAATTATGTAACTATAAGATATTGCATTTTTAATAAGTTATGGGACTTTCGTTATTTTACGTAATAAATTATAGATGACATTGTATTTATTTTTCCTTTATTTGTAATAAAATATTCAAAAGATTAGCAAATTCTTCTGTAAATAATCATTTGTTTTTATGTGAAATGAAAAGTTTCTTTAAAAAATATAAAAAAATACTACTAATTAAAAGATTAAATTCTGTCAATTTATGCATTGGTTTTGCAAGAAAAAAGTGTTTATTATTACTACACATATAATTTATACCATTTTTATTTTACTTTAAATCTGTGACAAGAATTTTGTGTTTATCCTGATCGCTCTCGAAACGGTGAATTTTTCGTTGAAAGGGAGGTATTATAAAGTATTGGGGGAATGTAGTACTGAGATCTAAGGCATACATTCTTAATTTTTTTAACTCTTTTATTTGCTCTATATAAAATGACGAATACGAATTTCTCTTATGTATTGTTTACTTTCTTAGTATTTTAGGATGTTTACAGATTTTTTGTGAGATTAGAAAGTGGGGATTTACTCGCTCTGGTAAATGTCACCTAAATTGAATGGAAAATGGAGAACGGAGAGTCATCAAAAGTGTCCATTCAATTATTGTAATTTCTCAATATAAAATATGAACTGACAACCTTTATTACTTCCTACAGAAGCAGTGTAAGATGTAACATTACTTCTGGACTATTAAGGCATCTAGGTCTACCTTGCTCATGATTTTTATAAGGTGACTTGATGGTACCGCCAGCGGATGTTTTCTAGTTTCTTTCGTATAAGTCTAAGTCCCGATACAAAAAAGTTGAAATAAACTCTCGATACGCCATGTGTGTTCGATTGGTCGAGGAGCGAGTATCAGCGGTGATTGTTATTTTATTTATATGTATTTATATTATCTTGTTTGTATATTTTATTTTGGTTTTTAACACCACGGAGTTGAGTTCCGCTAGTCAACACACAATGTCGTTAGTTCAGATGGAAAGAGGAGAACCCATTGAGTTTTCTTTCTACTGCTGTGTAGGAAGTTCGTAAATGTGAAAGTATTATGCTTTTTCGTATATATAAGAGCAGAGACTGCCGTAATGTACTGTAATTAAAAAAACTAAAAAATATGTTTTTCTTAACCAAGTGACACAAATGCTATAGAATGTGCTTGGTGCTATAAATTGAAAGAAATACGAGTCTAAACTCAAATGGTTTGCTAGTAACCTCTAAAGAGTGATCCAAAAACTTGAAGGCGTTCTCCATAAGCCAGGCCAAATCTAAAATTCCACAGCT
>HE671318.1:30329-43951 GCA_000313835.2 Heliconius melpomene melpomene | reverse complement strand
CGTAGGGGTCTTATCCAACCCCTCTAGTTCAAGCTCTAGATATAAATACAGTTCAAATTGTCCCAAAATCAAGTACGCCACATTAAAAAAAAAAAACTTTACTTAAAATAAAAAAAGGCACGGGCAACTATGCGCCCGTGGATGTAGCTTTTAAAATAAAAAAAAAAATAAAAAACCTCTAAAGAGTTCCAATATTCAGATCTTGGTTTCATCATCACACTCTTACATCATCAGCTCTTGGTGATGAAATGAAAATTATTTTCATACTTTTTAAAAGCTTTACTATTTATCCAAAATATACTAGGAGACAGTAATGTTAATGTCAATATACATTCTTCTACGTCGCACTCTGCTTACTTAAATCTTTAATTCCAACCTCAAATCGCTATAACTAGAACCAAACCAGAACAGGTTTTAAATTAATTATTCATTTCCTTTTTACAGCATCTCACCCATGGCTGGCACTGTCCTTCAAACCGTCGCGTCCACGGCCTCGCAGATTTATTGCATTGTATTTACGAGTGCGATTAGCTTCGGACGTGCGACGTACAGCTTCCTCTGGACCAATGATGAATGGAGATGATAACGCGCTCTTAAGATATGTACAAGCTTGGTAGCTTTGAGCTTTTTAAGTAGATTACAAGTATTTGGAAGTTGTTTAATGTATTTTTTTTAGTGGAGGTTGTTAGTCAATTTTTTTCTAAAATTTTGGTTTAGAATTGAATTGTAAAGCTTAAGACAATTTTGTATGAACGTATTACCAAAGATATATTTTAGAGGGGAAAAGAAAAATATATCATTATATGTCCTAATTTTATGTTTGTATGTAGATTATGTAATTGTAAGTCAATACTTACAAATGCTTATTTTACACATGTGTACAAATTTTTGTTAGTCTTCTCTACAAGGAAAAAAGAATACTTTAAAATATATTGAGAGACATTTGTCTCTGACTCTCGATAGAGTTTAACTAAAGCAAAATTTATGATATTTTTAAACATCTAACGGAATAAAAATAAAATTAATTTAAAATCAGAAATCTTTTCTTTATTGCTTACAATGCAATGCATCTTGTTTTAAAAACCAAATATTTTATATATTCAAAATATTAATATATTTTTTGTATTTTTTATCTTTTTTATATAAATTTTACGTTCATATGCATACGCCCTTACTACGATGGCGAGTTCGTTTTCAAACCTAATAAATATATTCTATTGGCCGATCTATTTTCCGCGATGTTGTCTTAATCAAAGTCTGATTGCGGCGGAAGTTCTCTTAAGACATAAGTGATGATATATTCTAATGTATGTATGTCGTTTAAAAATTACTCTTCACTGGAATTATAATAAGTTTTTGTAAGATTTTTTATTTCTAAAAATATATATAGTAGTAACATTAATGATTAAGTATAATTTCAGTATATGAGTCAAATTATTTTTTTTTTTGCTATAATTATTGCAATTTATTAAGTAGAATTGACGTAATGACCTCAATTGTCTAAAGTTGCTATTTTACTCAAATGTTACATGACTAAAAATTATTGTATGATTATTTATTTTCTTTTTACCCTTCCCGCAAATAAAGGGGTAGGCCTAAGGACCTAGTACGCCACTCCGTTCCCATTAGGACACTTCCGTTCCCCACTTTCTGGGGACAATATATATTGAGTGACTCAATTCAACGATGTGCTTTGCTTCATTACTAGAACGAGGAAATGAAAATATTAAATATTTAATTTCTTCGAGTGGGAATCGAACCCACAATCTGTCGCGATTACAGTCCTTGTACTTGTACGCTTGTGGAATGTATACATTAATATGTATAACTAGATACCTATAGTAACTAAGGGCAAAAAAAATATGTACTCTACCTATTTGCAATAAAAAAATATATTAAATACGTGCACAGTTTTGCCCTTTGAACACTGAATCCAAATACAAAATTTTTATAGCACGTTTTCGTTTGGACTAAAAAGTTTTTCTACAATTTTTATTGGATTTCCGATTGTTAGCGAAATAACAGAACTGCTTCAAACTATTGTAAATAACATTTATTTTTTTAATGTAATGTGTTAGAAACTAAAATTTATTATAATTTTGTTAATAAATTTTAGTTTCGGCGCTTGTTTAATTAATAACTAGGAAAATCTCTATATATAAAGATTTCAACAATTTTATGTGACATCGGTGGTGGCCCAAGAGCACAAGCACACGACTGTACTGAACGAAACAGGTCATGGGTTCGATTCACACTCGAGGAAAATGAAATATTTAACATTTTCATTTTTTCACTCCGGTGTCGAGACAAAGCGCGGCGTTGATTTAACTTAAAGTAGGGAGCGGAG
Organism: Heliconius melpomene melpomene; assembly: GCA_000313835.2. Classification (NCBI taxonomy): domain Eukaryota; kingdom Metazoa; phylum Arthropoda; class Insecta; order Lepidoptera; family Nymphalidae; genus Heliconius; species Heliconius melpomene. The sequence goes on along the minus strand of HE671318.1, from coordinate 41,604 downwards.
TGTCTTAACACTAGGTTCACTCAACCTACCCTGATACATGCATAGGTACACAAAGTGAAGATAAAAAAATAAAATACAATTTAAGTAATATATAATCAACATTTATTCTACAGTTAATCTGTGTGTTCTTGTATTTATTTACCTGCATACGAATACATACATATATCACAGCTGTATTTATTTTTTTGTACCAGTGGTAAATATTTTTTTAAATTAGCCTTTTTACTTTACCACTAAGAATCTTATTAGAATTTATTCTTTATGATTTACTATACTTATAATGAAATATTAATCAAAAATTTGGTCCACTAATTACGCTCGCCCACGTCTAACTAAGAATGTCAGAACAAAAATTCTTATACAATAATTTATAGCGATCGTTACTTTCGTAAAATTGCGTGACGAAATGTTATAATTGAAACGTAAAACGATTGTTTGGTAATTCAGTAGGCGATTTTATAACACAAACTTACTACACGAATATAACCTTTATGTTCTAGGTGGGAAAGACTAAAATTGGGTTGGAATATTAAAAAAACATCAACGAACTATATTACTTTGTTTATTGTGCGTATAAAAATAGTGTGTTTGAAGTAGAATTAAGAGGTTTCCGGTGTTAATAACTGGTTAGCTAACGAAATAAAGGTATACCGTGTCGTTTGAGATTGTTGTGTTGCTATTGTGGATTTTTTACAGGCAAAGTCGTTAATTATTTTTTTCTTTAGTTTTTTTGTGCAATTCGTGTATCTAGGGTATGTATTTCGCGTTTTCTTGGGTTAGATTTCTATTTGAGAAATCGAAATATTTAATATATCCATTTCCTTTGCTCTGGAGTCGAGGTAAAGTGCGGCGTTGAATTTCGCCATGCAATAAGCAATGCCTTTATAATCGGCGGATAATGAGGAACAATGTTAAGTCGAAAGCCCACTAGGTTCCCCTTGCCTATGCCTTGCCTATGTGCGGGATACAGTGTGACGAATAAAAAAATTATACCAATCCCTTTAAGTAATTTTATTTTTTTATTTAAAAAAAAACTATTCTTACTCTAAATAATTACTGATGATTAATAATAGATGATATTTTAGTTAGCGTCAAGCACAAAAAAAAAAAATTTCAATAAGATATTTACTTTTTCTACCATCACGTCGCTCAGCACCAACTATAATTACGGTACATTAACTCGTATTGGCTTGTTTTTTTTCATGAAACGTAAAGATTTATTGCTTAATTTAATCATTTTATGTGGAAACTTGAACGTTAGGAAAAGTTATTTATTGTAGTTTCCGGTTATCTATGTTTTTTTGAACTGCATTAGTTATCTTTCTTTTTATCTTTACGCTTTTACTGCTTGCAACGAGCGAGTAAAGTAAAAAGAAAGTTGCTCTAGGAATTCTATAATCTATGCAAATCTTCATTATCTGGAATTTCAGTTAAATAGTGTTAAGATACTCCTTTCGTCAATTTTTGAGTCAATGTTGATTGGTGGAACTGACCACAATACCTTGTCTTGTTACCAAACCAACCATCCAAAAGCGAGCAAATAAAAATTATTCATTACCCCAAATGGGAATCAAATCCGCTACCGTTGCGCTTATAGCCAAATGCGCCACGTCAAGGTCATTCTCTATTTTTGAATCATTTTAAGTCATTCTCTATTTTTATATCCATTTCTATATTAGAATCAGTTTAATAGTTATAAACCTGTACTATCTATATACAAGCAGGTAGTTACTTACATACTGTTCTTACCGTATTTACCGTTCTTCCAGTACACTAGATGTTTAAGGTGAAGTTGGATGCGTAAGCGTTGTTATGATTGTTTCTAGGAATACAGAATGCCGGTCGTGCTAATGTTACAGCCCGCGGCATTGCTCACGATCTTTGTTCTCAGATTTGTGGTCATCGCGTTCACGGAAACTACTTGTTGGTTGTTCAACGGAATAGCCGTTGGTTTTCTTTATTTTTAAAGGAAACAAAAATACTTTTTAGAAAATACGTAAAAATTTGATATATCCGTTGAATTTTTTATATGTTTTCTAAAAAGTAATGATTGCTTATTTTTGGGGCGAAGTTGGGGTTAATGTTGTTAGCCCTATTGACTTCGACTTCCACGGCATAGGTTGGGTAGGGAAGAGCGTACTCTGGCCTTGAAAAATTACAAGCACTACGTGTGTTCTATTTCTTATTGTTACATAATGTTTGATAAGATTTTTATTAAAAAAATTATGAAGAAAATAATACAGAAGAATTATGATTTTTAATTAATACATTTACAGCGTACCATAATCTACTAACTATTACGTCTATTGGAATATTTCTATTCTTTACTAATTGTTATATTAGTAGTAGAACAAAAAATAAAAAAAAGACAACAATTTGACCATCTATCTATAAAACTCATCAGAGCATTGCATGTTTGACGCGGCACGTGACAACGGACCCCGCTTTGTGTAACCTAATACTTGCTTAGAACGTACGTGTGTTTGCTTAGAAAGATGGTCGAAAACTTTGCTTGGCAACGAAAAGAATTAAGAGGTATTGTTTTTATGGTAGGAATTTGTTTCTAAAAAATCGGCTTCACGCTTATTTGTGCACAGCAGGGTAGACAGAGGGAAGCTGGTGTTTAATCACTTCGTTCACCACCAAATTTTCGAAATGATTAAATCCTGAACCCCGCACATACAGGAAACTTGGGAACGTAGTGTGAAGACATGTCGTTCCCGTTAAGATTTTTCCGTTACCCACTTTCCGCCGATCACACATCGCTTTTGTAGTCAGCGCCTAAAGGTTTTAAAAATTTTACATTCTTATTTGTCTTTAGACTATTAAATAGTTTAAAAAAAAAACATAGTTATCTTAAAATTACACAACTTAAGTATAATAAACTTAAAATCCCAAAATAACATTCACCGTTAAGCAAAAAGAACATAAAACAGACAAAATTAAATAATCATCTGTTAATATTAAACATTCAAAGGTGAGATTCCAAAATTAGCATTTTCTTAACATCAAGTATGAGGGTGCGGCCCGATGCGGTTTCAAAATTGTGAGTTGCGACCAAACAACACTTTCCCTTCGATTGTCCAAAGGAACATGGACCTTTTGGTCCAAAAATAATCCATATTACTCTACAGCTTTAGGTAGAAACTTGCTTAAAATGAAACTGTAAACATTGTCAGCGTGTACGACGACTTTTCCCACGGCGGTCATCCATGGATACCTCTTATCTTACCACAATTATTGATCTAAACTTAACTTTATTTCTAAAGACACAAAGTTAAAATTAGCTTGTCCAAATTGGTTGCGGTTTTCATACTGGTCATTTCTCGAAGAGAAGTTCTAGGTCCCGTATATGGGCGTGTGTAATTAATGGTTTGCAGTGTTGTGCTCTGGCATTTTATGCATCGTTGGATGAGAAATCTTCTATGGAAACTGTCACTTCGCATTATGAAAAAGTTGTTAAGGTCTTTGTTCAGATACTGCTGGCCGGCTGTCCGGCTGTCCGTGCCTACATATACTAATATGTTAACTTGCTGATACGAAATAATGCCTTTACTGTCATAGTTGGCCTAAACTGGGAACCTGATTGGTTACCCTTTTTTCTTGATTGTGCTTATGTATTTTCGCTGGAAGAAGTAGAAAATAAGTTACTGAAATATACTTAAGATGGTTTTTTTATTGTCTTGTATTAAGTTATTTATTTTAATCAGATTGAGAGGAGGTAGGTACATTGTATTGATTGGAAACTAAAGACGACTATAGAATATTGTTGATGGCATCAAGCCATTTTTTTTATTAATCTCTTCAATGTCTAGAAAATCGGAGTGTCTAAACACTAGATTTCTTCTACCTATAGTTCTATGTAGAAAAACAGTCAAGTTGCTATTAATAATAAAAACTCTGTGTCTTAAGGAGAGATTTACTATTTCTCTCTGTCGCACTATTTGTATATATCTGATATTCGCTTTCGTATCAAATAATAAAGTGATTCATAAACTCTTTGTTTATATTATTCCCTTTAAACACCGATCATAAAACGAAATTACATAAAAATGTAAATAAGCCCAGCGATAAACCATAAAACGAACCCACAAATTAGTCTCTAATTATGCACTCATCAGTATAAAATTACATAATTACAAGATTATAAACTTGAAACTATCAATCAAGATCCTCGTTTCAAACATAAAAGCGATACATTAGGTTGTTTAAAAATCAATAAGTGGTATTAAGTTGGGTACTTACAGTCCACTCCTGGTGACGCGGTAAGCTCCCGTTATTGAGCACCCCACGGTGATTGATAAACTGTATGACGGGATTTAAACATTATTTGCAAATACCATGAGGTACTTCCTTTATGGTACTTTAATATGGCGATAGATTGATAATCTGTCAAGCAAATAGTCCATTTTGGAGATTATTTTGTGTTGGGATTATGTGGAGGATTTTTTTGGGTTTGGACCTTACTGTGCTGATGTAGGTGGTAATTGATGATGGTGACTACAAGATTTTTTGTATTTAAAATATAAGAAAGTCTTTTAGATATTAACTCTATTTCTATATGTAAGAACTCCTTTTTTAATGAGTGACTAACCGTCTAAAATGAAGCAGAGAAGCGAGAGGATTGTAGTACGATAGAAAATAAATATAATGTATAATATAAAAAGGCAAAGATAAAACAAAGAAAAACGCAGGGACCATAACTTAAAAACCTGCAACACGTCAAAAGTTCGTACAAAATACATTTGTATAACGCAGCAACTGCTAAGTACTGAAGCAGGTTGATTACTTATAACTTAAATATGGTGCGAGATTTTAAAATACTAAAACGATGCTATGCAAAATTAAACTTTATTAATACGTAACATTAAGATTATGTTTCGGTAAATTATTAAATTGCATTGAATTCGTGTACTTCTGCAAAAAATCAGGTCGACGCTCGCAGTTGTCCGATATAATAATGATGAATGACCTCACACGTCCTTTTTGTAAGAGTAAAGGTAGAGTCCGTTACGCGGCGGTTGGTAGCGGCGGTAGGTAACATAGGATTAAATGAATAAAAAATATACTTCTGGTTACTGCTTAATTCTATATATACGTAATTGCTGATAAAGGGAAGGGAAGGGAAGTGAAAATAATTCATTTCCCCAAACATGGGCGTAAGACTAAGGAGGGCCGTACCCACCCCAGGATAGTTTGGCTGAAATTTTACCTGCAAAAAACATACATATCTGCACAAAGCTACAGTCCAGACTCCAAACTTCTCTAGAAAATATTTTTAGATAAACCTATATCTCTAAGCGTGAATAGAGTCTACAACAATCGTGATAAAAGTTAGATGCTGTCCCTCTAATCTCAAAATATAAAAATTGGATATTAAAAAACCGTATAGAGGCTCAAAGCTAAAAAGATAAAAAAAATGTATGAGGATATTTTGGTGGTATGTTGAAATATCCGTGTCGACTATACTCAAGAACGGTTATTGAATACTACAAAGTACAGCAGGGTAGGCAGAGGGAACCTAGTGTTAAGACACTCCATTCTCCACTTTCTGCCAAATTCTGGAGTCTTTACGTGTTGACTGGCAGAACTCAACGCCGCGCTAATAATGAAATAAAGTGTGTAACAAACAGTTAAAAAAACAATCATTTTTTATAATACCAACAAAAATCATTTAAAAATTGAAAAAAAAAAGAAATATAAATCTCTTAACCTATCACAATCGCTAGCACTCGTAACCAACAAATGCACAACAAATGCAATCTCAAATGCATTCATATTAGCAATCTGATATCCTTATCGCGAACAGTAGCGGTTTTGACAAATGATATACGTTTGAATCTATCGTCGCATCTTCACGGTATCACATGGGGGGTGCTTAATTACCAACGGAAGTCGTTAGTAAACGTATGGCTTTCGTACATACATTTCCTATAAATTATGGTAATTTACTATAAATAAATCTTTAAAGCTTCACGCAGTATCCCGCACACAGCAGGATATGCAGAGAGAACTTAGTGTTAAGCTCCTATCCCCACTTTCCGCCTAATTCAGGAGGCATTGCGTGTTGAGTGGTGGAACTCAACGCTTTTGCTTCAACACTAGAGAAAAAAAAGAAAATATAAATTTAAATAAATATTTAGTTTCCTAGAGTGGGTTTCTGCGCTACGACTGGCTTCTTATCCCCTTATTTCTTATGAATTATGGTAATTTACTATACTAGTGCCGTTAAAACGTCTACGCTAGCTTGTCATGTAAATTTAACGCGCTCGCTAGCGTACTCGTAGTCGTATGTCGAGCTAATTCCTACTGCATTCGCAATATGGCCACAATTTGTTAATATTTTACATTGCGAACAGGTTATTAATTATTGTTAAATAACGTTATGTGAAAGCTTTCTATTTATGTTTCCTGACTTTACAAGGGTCGATTTGCATTTTATTGTAGAATTTACGTTAGGAGCTTTGTTCATTGTCTTTGTATTATGAACTTAAATAGTTGAATGAGGTGGTGTAGCAATTGACTATAAAAGCGTCGGTCATTGGTTCGATTCCCATTTGGAGGATTAAGGTATTTTCATTTCCTCGCTTTGGTAAGAAAACAAGATGTCACATAAAAATTTCAAAGTTTTTAAAGATTTTCTTCTTTCTGCCACATATGGATACAACGGGAAGCAAAAAATAATAATAAAATAATTTAATTAATTAATCAAAAAATTTAATTCGAATTTTTAAATATGATACAGGTTTCAAAATATAAATAGAAAACAAAAAATAAGCTTAAGTATCAAAGTTGTATATAAGCTTTATTTTATAAAAATGTTTCATATTATATGAAACATCTTTATTCAGCTTATGTGTATTAATTTTAATATGACGTAAAAGTGAAAAAGAAAATAATATGAATTTCGAAAATTTTGATAATTAAAAAATTGTAAAAGAAAACACTCTAATTTATAACTGCACCTGTTTTATTAAGAACAAATAAAAGGTGTTGCACAAGGTCTTCTTAACTTGATTTTAAAATGAAATTTCGTATTACGACATGCGTGTTAAGTGTTAATATGATCAAATCCTATATATAACAATCCTATATATTATAATAATAATTTGTATGTAAATCGACCTATAGATTAAAAATTGGTCAAGTGCGGATCGTAGACACATTGAGGGTTCCGTTACAACTTCAAGATTGCAGGTCAACAGAAAATCTACTATACAAAATTAAATTTGCAAGCATTTTGTATGTAATAAAGTAAAAATATTAGCTTGTAATGACCTAAAAAAAAGAAATTTTCTGACTTGATAGTCGAATAATAATTTCAGCTGGTACCTACGTCCAGGCGTTCTTGAGAAAAGGGTGAGACAGAATGACAGAAAGACCCAAACCCAATAAGGATTTCTTTTTTATTTTCAGATACGGAACCCCAAAAAAATAATAAATCCGTATATTATAATCATAATGTTTACACTAACCACACTCATCTATATCTAGATTTATAATCATAAAAACGTCGATGTTATAATAAATGTGACATTAAGTTATACTAATTGTACGACACTAATCTCGTAGTCGATGCACGAAGAATTTCATAAATTACTTTTAATTCTGTTTTATTGAGGATTTCTCACAAAATACATTTATTTGTTTACATATTTAAAAATATTTGACTTTTCTTATTTTAATACTCAACTTAGACTTACCATTGTGGTAAGTGTAATATATTGGAATAGAAATACAACGGAGAAAGGGTTAGTTAAAAATATTAAAATAATATTTAAACAAGAGGCTTTTCATGGTGCAGGGGCACAAGTATGTGACTGTAAGCGCGATAGGCTGGGGGTTTGATTCCCAGTCGAGCTTTTTCCCTCATATACAAAGAGGACTTAGTGTCAACACACTCCAATCTTAGCCTGAATTGGAGACATCGCATGTTGACGGCAGAACTCAACATACGCTTTGTCATGTTACCGGAGCTTGGAAATGAAAATAGTTAATTTCTCCGTGTCAGAATTGAACCTTGGACGATTGCGTTTATAGATAGTCAGATGCTGTGCCATGTATTATAAGACTTTAGTATCTTACATAAACTATAAAATATAAAATCTCGAGCAGGTGAATACTATCCTTTACATTAACTACCTGGTTCTAGTAAAGGAGCTAAATTGCAACTTGCGTTGAATAATAGCCTTACATTATTAGTTCCGTTCCTAATTATTATCTAGCCGCTTTTCGCCCGCACACTAGCACTAACAAGTTAAAAGGAAACTAGTGTGAAGACACTCTGTTCTACACTTTCCGCCCGAATTTGACAATGCTTATTGAATGGTAAAAATTCCAAACCAAATATGTCATCTAATTAATTTAATTCCAGTAAAAAATAAAAAATAAAAATTAACTTGCAAATATGTAAAAAAATTCGAATGAAAACAAAACTTAGCACCCATAAAAACCTCAAATTTTTAACCGACTTCTTTAATATGTCATTGAAGTTGAGAACCTTATATTATTTAACATTGAACTTGCCTCTTATTTCAATATTTATGACATTTTTGACAGAATATTATTATCTAAAGACTATTTGTAGAGATATTAGTCACTACAATAGTGCTTACTTATCGTACTTTATCATTTGTTCGAGCTTAAAGCTTGCATGACCTTTTCATTTGCGTGCATTGTTAACATACGATTAAGGATTTACTATCGTGTAACGTTTGCTATTGATATTGTAGTATGTTAATAGATTGTATAGGTTGATTGGTTGGTTTTGTTGTTTTTGCGTTGGTCACGAGTTCGAATTTTGATTATGACAATTTAATATTTTTTTTGTATATTTGTATTTTTATGTTGGGAATGGTATAAATATAAATAAATAAAATAAAAGCATTTTTACTTTTTGTTAATGCTTAGGGAGGAACTTAAAAGGGCTTTTAATTTTTCTTTCTTTTTTTTATTTCGAACTACGTTTTCTTATATACATAAGTGGCCTTACTCTCCTGAACCTACTCCTGTATCCTACATTCAGCTTGTAAAAATGGCATGTTATTTGGCGTCTGGCGTAGTAAGAAATTTAAGTAGCTTCATGTTTCTCTCTCAACGCCACACATCGTCTGCCAGAGCAGAAAAATAAAAATAAATAAAATAAAATAATTCCTGCTAGTGGGGATTGAACTTGCAACCGTCATATCTACAATTAAATCCTTTACCAATGATCATCTATACAAACTATTTCCAATCTATACAAACAATCACTAAAACAACGGTATTCTATAAGTATAATTCGTTTCGATATCGAATGGAACGTTCGCGTCGTGAGTAAAACAAATAAAAAGTGTCGCTAAGCTGAATAATGGATAGCGTAACTTGATACGTCGCTGGGCTCTCCCGTTTCTTGGCCTATAGTTTATTAGGTTAGGAACAGTGATTTTTGAAGTAGAAAATTGATGTTTCATAAAGGATAGCAGGAGATATTAAAAAATGTAAAAAAAAAGTCCTTGTAGAAGTTGGTGGTGGTTTAATATCTCATATCGGTTATTCTTGGTACATATCACCAGTTTTCTAGTCTTTGTAAATCCTTTTCTAAGGACTAAAATAATTACCTAGAAGAAAACAAAGAATAGATTTAATAATTGATAATTACATTTATAGTAGGTTATAAAATTGTTTTTTTTTTTATTGAAAATATAATCAGTAAAGTAATTTTAGATAAAAAAATTCTACTACCGATAATGGTGAGAACTTAATACTAGCAGATGATTTGACGTGATTGAAAGATGGCAGCAATCTAGTTGCAGTTACGTCAAATTGATACGTACTTGTGAATCAATTCAATTTATTGGTTCTTTAATAGATTAATGTAATATATTGATTACAATAATATATGTAATATGTAGTTACGCTAAAACGTCGTTGCTCAGTTAGACACTGACAACTGGCTGTAAATTTAATGATTGTGAGTTTGATTCTCACTTGTAAGATTATTCATTATTTTCATTTTCACTATTTTCATTTTATCTAGAGACATAAAGCGTGGCGTTGAGTTTCACTACTCAAGAAAATTATTACAGGTGAAATATGAAGGGCAGAGTGTCTTGACACTAATCTTTCTACATCTACCCTGCTATGTGCCAAAAGGCATGAGTTTCATATGTTAATTTTTTTTTTTTTTATATATTTAGATTTTTATTATCTGTTTACTAATTCATCTAATTTATTAAATGATTTTCATTTATTGAACTAAATAAATAATTGATAATACAAGGTGAATCGTAAGCTACGAGTATATACGCTGATTTTAGATACGCCGCTGCACGATACGGACGCTGTGTACCGCATCCAATCAATTTCACATCCATTCACCACCACCTCCATTATATTCGATGACCTCTCTCAAATATCGATAATAACCGATTCTTTCCCTAATCGATCGATAAATCGAGAACTTCACAAGCCTACGCTTTTTTAGTTGGCTTACCAAATTACATTAGTTTAATCAACCGGTGAACGGTTTTTATCAAAAGAAATTGTTGTTTTTCTCCATTGTTCGGTTAGGAGCTGTTTCTTGTCTATTATATTTTAGATAGAAAAATATTAAATGGATAGATATTTTTTTAAAGATGTTTATATCGTATTGTAATATAAGATTCTGAGGTGATTTGTGCTTCTTTATATTAAGTTGAAACCTAGTGGCTTATTAGTCTATTTTTAAAGTAAGCAGGTAAAATGACTATAATTTTCTGTTCTGAGAATTTGAATAAAACTAGTCATATAGCTGCCATTTTTTTCAGCTTCACGCTGTATCCCGCACACAGCACACTAATCAGGAAAATAGTGATAAGACACTCCGTTCAACATTAAAAAAGTTATACGAGTATATTTTAAAACATTTTTAAAATTTATAACTACCTATATCTTTTTATAACCTACATATAGTCAACCAACAGCTTCTAAGTTAATTCTTATTAAATCGTACGGTTGCTCATTACCACGCACCACTAGCTCTCTACAAGCTCAGAAATCCGATACTATGGTGCTGGATCTGGTGACACTGTATGAACTTTTACAATGTAAGTTACAAATTAATGCTTAGATAATGCTAATGCAGTATTTGTATTTAATATATTACGTTGTATCTCGCATATAGTAGGGTAGTCAGAGGGAACCTGGGAACCTAGTGTTAAAATATTCATCAAATTCTCATCAAGCCCTTAAATATTGGAGGCGTTAAATATTGGCGCCGCGCTTTGTCTGGTTACAGAATTTATCTTTGTATCTG
>HE671318.1:2667-23479 GCA_000313835.2 Heliconius melpomene melpomene | reverse complement strand
GCTAAAATGTATATTTCAACGCATCAGAGTGCCGTCGGTAGATTAAAATAATTGCAGGAAACGCACGGGTGTTGATAATCGCCAGCCCAATTGAGATTGATTAAAACCACTATTTTTGATGCGGACAAATTAATATATCTATTTTCAGAATGGACAATTGAGTGTAATTGTCACAAGTTTCAACTGCGGGTACCAGGAAAAATTTCAACTGAATAAAGTGCGTGTTTTAACCGATTTCAAATAGGGAGGTTGTCGGTTTGATGTGTTTGTGCTGTGTGATATTTAAATTCATATGGGTATGTTTGTTTATCTACTGTAAGTCATATAGAGATGATTCCTTTTTATTAAAAGTTTGGGAACTACGGTAAAACATGGCGTTGGATTCAATTCAATTCCGTGACAAGTGAAAGAAGGATGTTTCTGAATGGGATCGTTCCCTTTAAGTGTTTTAAGACTAGGTTCCTAGGTTCCATCAACATAGTATGAGTTTAGTATATATCTAATAAATAAAGAAGTGTTCCTTTTTATCATTACATATTTAATGAGAAAATCCTATATTATTTATGTAATTTCTCTATCTATTTGGATTTGAACCCACAATAATCCTTTATATTGCGATATGCCATTAATATGCCTTATTCAATTTCCCAATCATTTTTCTAAAACTACCCACATATTATTAACAAAAAAATAAATGATCTTTCTCGTTTCACATCACCCCTCTAATCTAACTATAGCGTAAAATATACTTTTAGTTCGAAGTAAAGTTTTTCACACGTGCAAGCAAATCGACTTGCTGATTTGAATATAACAACAGGGCAAACAGCGAGGAAATTACATTACATTTGTATTACAATCTATGAAGCTATTTTTAGCTTATGTCTTTTATATAGAATATCTCTATGGATTTATACATGCTGTACGAGTATCTCGCATATACATAGTAGGGTGAGCTGAGGGAATTTAGTGCTAAAACACTCCGTTCGTACTGCCCAATGAGCGTTGAGTGGCGGAATTGAACATCGCTTTGACTTAAAATAGGATTTTTTTTTAAAGATTTTATATGAATTACATGTAAACCTATGGTTAAAGGTTGTTTAAAAAATATATTTTTTGTTGGCCGTTATTTTGTTTTTATGACAAATCTCCACAGAATATTCTCAAATGCTTTCTACGGCCAATCAAAAATTTTTCAATAAAGTCAGAATTCATCAAACATTTTCTTAGAACACTCATTCATTTCATTCTATAGGTGCCATACCATAAAAGTGACACCTAAATGAAATAATTCAATTTTATATACATTCCTCCACCTACCATAAAAGCACACTAGAATTATTATGACTTCAAAACAATACAGTTTCAACTATAGCTGATATGATAGGTATCATAGATTTTCACACATCCACGTTTCTATTATTAACGTTTTTGTTAACGTGACAAGCTCTATAATAGAGGCCTCACGACGTTAACTAAATAACCATCAGCCTTATTAAACCGAACCCAGGAAAAAGACCGAATGCCAATCAATCTTTAAGTAAAGTCATAGTAAAAAGTTGATAATTCATTTAATAGCTGAACCTATCTGTAAATATAATCTGTATTACATTGCAATAGAGATTATATTTTATTATTTATTTCATAACTTTTTTTACCGACCGTACAGTAATCACTCGATACAATGGAGTTGACTGTCTGTCGATACATCGCGTTGTGACAGCTAAATTATAGACTTGTATGGTAAACAAATTTAAGTATGCACTAGATTATTTGAGATATTTATTATGATAAAAAGTTATATTTGATATAAGATAACAAATTGATGAGATCAATGAATGTTGGTTCTAGTAATAATTATAGTGTTTATATATAAGGTTTAGCTGAAGTTTATTTTTTTTAGTCTAATCTGTTTCTCAGATTTTATTTCTATATTATGAATAGTATGACTATTTTATTAAAATCCGTTTTACAAACAAACAGTTAATATCAATCGTGAATTACCGAACGATATCACAGAGCAACAAACAATTTTTTATACTTCCTCAATACGTCTTAAAACGTCAATTTATTCTGTTCCTTTCATCAAAAGTCAATTTCATATCATTTATTTGACAGATTGACAGTTGATTTTTACGTAGCATAAATATGGCACTTTTTACGCAACTTGGCGGTCAGAATCATGTTGTTATATGTAAAAAATGTGATAAAGGTAAGGCAATTTGATGTCATAATTTATATTTTTAAATATAATGGCAATAAAGAAAGAATTCTTTAAATAAAGACTTTATTAAATAAAAAATGGAATCTGTGAAAGTATCCGTGTACTTTAGTGATATAGTAGGTAGTAAAAATGAAAATAGATGAAGAATAAGGTTTAAGCCTGAGTGCGCTCAGGCTTAAGATTCCTAAGTATATAAGATTCTGATATCTAAAAAAAATAAGAAAGGATCCATCCATGCAAGATCAGCGTAAATAGTAAGATATCAGATATTATGTTTTGGAAGTATGTTTAGTAGAGATGGAAGATATATTATGAAATATATATGGAAAGGCGTATTGCTACAGGTAGTAAAGTTAACGGTGCCTTAGCTGCAGTGATGAGATGGTGAATCTTCAGTGAAGATGCAATCTCTCCGTAGGATATGCGAAGTCAGTTTAGCTTACCGACTCCACAAAGAAGTGACACACGGAAATGGTAGTAGCGAGGTTGTCATGCGGAAAAGAAAAAGAATATGATCAGGTGGTTTGGTCGTTGAATGTCAAGATAATGATTTTTGAAAGAATGACAATAAAGATGAAGGAAGAGGAGAGGCTGGGGGAGACATCCGTTGATTTTCAATAACACAGTACCAAGGGATACCGGACTAAGGTCACGTAAAAAGCATGAACAAATATGAAAAGATTGATGATACGAAAGATGCAGAGACCTTAGCATTTCGCGCTCCTTCGTCTTTCCCGCTTGAAATTAAGCATGAAACTGAAAAAAAATGATATGTTGCAAAGTAAATCTGTAATACCACTTTCTAGATCTAAACAATAAATCCTTACCTACGAAATGATTTTGCAACTCAAACTCAAACCGATAACAAATTCTAATACAATACTCGTATTTTATACATTTACGTGATTTTATCTGCTATCCATACACGTACAAGATTTATGAGTGCCTTAACGAATAATTTTTCTCTCAAATTCCCTTAGAGGGACAAAATCTTAGATTACACAATTTACTATAAATATTAATGGTCGGCATTCCAAGCGAGTTTTGCGTTATTCAATAACATTATTTTGCAAAACGTTGAATTCGATTTTATGAAGCTAAACAACAAACGCTTAAATGACTATAGAAAATGCTTATAAATAGTCTTGCAGTGAGGAAAGCGCAAGTTCAACTTTTAGAACAAATATTACTTTATCAGACACAAAAATGAAGTATAAACTGCAATTATAAATATTAATAGATGGTAAAGGTTCAAAAGGACTCTACCGTCACCAAAGTATCGAAGAAAAGTAGAATTTTTTTATTAGCTTATGGGCTGCCACCTTACATATTTTATGATAGGTTTAGTGTATGGAATTCAGGCAAATAAAATATCAATGCAATATCGATTATTTGAAATAATTTTTCACTTTATTAATATACATAAAAAAAACAACTTTTAAAGACAAAACATAAGAATAGTAAAACGCCGCATCCCAACAGTCTTTCATCAACAGCGAGGATTTAAACTAGTTAGTTACTTTTTACCAACGCATACTAGCTCGTACGTTCTTGCTTCAAATACTTTTCTTTGCAATAATAAATGCAAAATTCAATAACTTTTTCTAACTTAATGTTTATACAAAATATGCCAAGTGGGGTTCCACAATAAATCAATATAACACTGCATTAGGACCAGTATAATTATGATTTACCGACAAGAAATATTCTACCATTTTTGTATCTACAATTAACTTCTATTGAAGTGTCTAGTATTTACTTTGTCTTTATAAGGCCGAGATCTGGAGGTCAAGACAATCATTTCTGATAAAATTTATTGCAGTGATTAATAGACTGTTATATTTTAACGGTACTCTGTAATGGTTTAACTTTAAGTCTTACCCTTTATAGTGTTCGATGAAAGCTCGGTTGGTGTTAACGTTTTATAGTTATTAATACTGTGATTTTAGAAATAAACTTTCCAAGTTTAAAAGGTTATATTTTGAGGACAGTCTCAGGGGCAGAAACGTGTGAAGCGATTGTGTGTAGGTTCGATTCCCACTTAAGGAAATTAAATATTTAACATTTTAATTCTTCGATCTGGTGTCGAGACAAACGACAACACGGATTTCCTCTAGAATTCGGTGGAATGAATGGAGAACAGAAGTGTCTAAATAGCAACGACATATTTTAACACTAGATTCCCAGATCTTCTCTGCTTACCCTGCTATTTGCGGGATACAGCGTGAGGTTAAAAAAACAAATATGTTATTTTGTAAAGCTATCTTAATTAACAATGACGTTTTAACTAATAAATTATTGTCATCGAGTATTTAGTATTCAATTTGTTGTATTTTTAATCCACACAAGTTATCACAGTACATATATGTCGGCTGGTGATAATTTATTTCAATATTAAGAATAAATTCATAATTAGTTAATTAATTACAAAAGATGTTTTATGGAGTAAAATTAGAATTAACATTTAAGAGTTAATAAAACGCTGTAATTATTGAATTGATGGTTCTGTATTTGTCAGCTTCCGGTGGCGCCACTTTGGGCGCGTCACCGTTGTCAATGTCATTGTTACTTTATAAAAGGCCACGCGGGCGTTGTACGCTCAGTCGAGGCTCTGCCACGGCTCGGAGCACTACTCGTGCTCCACCGCTGGTTAACCTCGACTATTTTAATTATGAATGTTGTTAAGACCTATTCGTAATTATACTGGACTGGAGCAGTGAAAGGTGAGTGTTAGTACTGTGAAGGGACCCTTAAGCCTACTCCTGGGGTCACAAGTCCCAGGCACTGCTCCAAGCCATCATTTAAAGAATAAGATAATGTTCTTATTATTTTCCTTGTAATTTACTATGTTTCCAGTTATTGTTTGGTTTATTTATTTGTTTTAGATTTACCTATTTATTTAATTTAGTATTTCGAGTAGAACCAAAGGCCAGAATATGGTCGGAGGTTCTACTCGTTTATTTTTAATATCTATTACGCCTTTTAAATCCGACATATATTTCAGCCTTATCTCACAGACTAAAAGCCTTTTAACTATTTTGATAAGGAATAATGTTTGGGCAGATGCATACAAAGTTATTATCATATTATTAACATTATCGACCATATCTAAACTGGTACATATCAAATTGACTTAATTTCGTTTTAATTTAAGAAGCGATATCGAGGAATCTATACTTATAGTAAAATCGTATTGGATAGGTGTCTGTACATTCAAGATATATAAGAAATATTTATGTTATTGGCATTTGATAATGAAATAACCATTATCAAAAACTTTTAAAATTTTTGTCTGTCTGTCTGTGCGTTTGTTCATGCTAATCTCAGAAACGACTTGACTGATTTAATTGCAGTTTTCACTATTGTACTTTGGCAAGCTTTTCTTGACACATTCTTTTATTTCAATCTCTATAAATAAAAAAGTAATATCATTTTAAAGAATGTTGTTCGACAAAATTGGTATAAATAATTATTTTATTAAATTGTCTGGAACTTTTCTTTTCATTATATTGGAAATATAGTAATAGGTGAAGTTTCATAGTATATTATTTTTTAAATTATATTATTATTAGAAAACGAAAGTTATTCAGATAAATAAATCAATAATTAAGCTATTCAAGCGGACGAAGCCGCGTTTGTAGCTAGTCCATTATAAAATACTAGTGACATTGTACAAAGTGTTAATGATACTAAAAAAGTGTTAGTTTTGGCAAAACCTCTTTAAGAATGTTGATATGACTTGAGTGTAAATGTCATGAAAGCTTCCTCATTACTTAATTTTTTTTCAATTTACCATTTACAATGTAGTTGAACTAAATATGTGCTTTTTTAAAATAACACCTAGGGAATCTTACGTTGATAAAAATAAAATCATTGCATTTTATACTTTTACTTTATAAAGTTTAAGTTTATTTTTGATTGACAGTATTTGTTACACAGCTAGCTACAATGTTGCTAATTGTTGCTAGAGATGTTAGTTCTTACCAATTATGCGAATTGAATTGAATATATGTAATACTATATGTATATATAGTACTATATGTAATATAGTACATTAAGAGCGTGAAGGTATTCCTAAGTTGATTGTACATAATGATACTTTACATTGTTAACTTGTATACAAATGTATCTTAGCTTTTAAAATAAAAACAGTGTTGCTTTTTAACCGACTTCTGTAAGAAAAGGAGGTTATCAATTCGACTGTATTTTTTTTTGAATGTTTGTGTGTTGTCGGGTGAACCGATTTTGATAATTTTTTTTTATTTGAAAGGTATAGCTTCCCGAATGGTCCCATTTTTTTTTGGTCCATGTCTGACAAAGGTATCCATGAGAAAATCACATAAGTCTTAAATTTAAACACTATTTAATTACTAAGCCTGTTTGTTTTACTTGGCACCGACTTCAAAATTATAAAATATTTGTAAAATTATTTTTCACTTTTTAGTTCGTTGTTAGAAGTCGGTTTTTCTTTTTGTTAAAAATTAATTTATTAGGGTTCCGTACGTTCTAAAGGGTACCAAAGGGACCATATAACTGAGATTCCGCTTTCAGAAATTATTAATTTATTACGAAGAGTCTATCCTCTGAAAGGTGCAGAAATTAAGTGCAATTTAAAATATTATTTATTGGAATATACTTTTGGTAACACTTTTGAAGCATCTAATGGACATATCATTGGCTCACAGTACACAAGACTCTTTTCAGTTTTATGTTTTTTCCCCTACTATACTAGTTCCGTTTCCCAAGCACCGTGGTTTTTCTAGACAATGCGTAAAAACTGGCGGTGTTCAACGCCGCGTTTTAAAATGAATATAAATATGTAATCATTTTCTCAAGTGGGGATCAAACATAGAATTAATCCTGTCACACTCTCGGTAATGTAAATAATTTAGCTTTATTTTTACTTAATTAAATTTTATTTTATTTAATATATTACATTAGTTTTAGGCATATTATATACACCGCCTTATCATGTTTCTTTTTTGCCTTACAACAAAGTTGCAGAAGCGTGATACTTCGCTAAAAAGACAGATCTATATGATATAAAAACTGACAGCGTAATTGTATTGCACCAGTATTATTCGAAAACACCTTTAACCGCCTCGGGAGTTTTTTCAATTATTTTATATTTAACTAGAACAAAAGTCTTACTGTGTTTGTTATTTAATTCTTGCTATTTTAATTTATTACTAGCGACTTACCCGTGGCTTGGTCCGCTTAAATATATAGTTATAGGCTCTTCTGGACTCCGTCCAAATCAGTTTTCGAGGTTCCGTTACTCCAAAAGAGAATCCTGGAACACTTTGTTGTTCATTTTGTATGTTAAAAAAAATAGAATATCTCGAAGACTGTAATAAAAAATTGGACTCAAAATCTATAACAGTTATAATTATGAAATAAAAATGAAATTATTTCCATTCACTGTAATTAATTGATTTTTGTGAATCAATTTAAAACGTCATTGCCTTCTTATCTATTCCAATACATCTAATAATTTACATAAGAAATTCGATCTTTTACCCGTACTTTCAATAAATTTATCCGTTAATCTTTACCCGTTATTATACAAAAACGTATTTTTATAATTTGATATCTTTAAAAATAACGTTTCAACTATATATAGAGATTTTTTATTTCAGTTTTTTTTAATTTCTATAATTAAAACGAACCAGAATCTATACGATCGTTTTATATATAAATCCTTATAAATATAAAAGGATTCCGTTACTTAGTGACTGACACATAATGCATAGCGGCGTTAAATCCTGAAATTTGTTTCTAAAATATTATTTCTAGAAAGTTATACGGAAACTGTAAAAAACGAGATTTTACGTTTTCCATACAAAGAAACCTGCTGGATAAAAGGAAAGAATATAAATTTTAATACAAAAATAAACAATATTAAAATAGATATATTATATTTAACTAAACTGAAATTAGGTATAAAATATATACATATATTATACTACATTTGTATTGGTGTTGGGGAAGCGTGTGTTCAAGCAATTAATTCTGCGACTCCGCCCTGGCAGACGCGTGTGGAGTCACACGGCCTAATCAGACACTTCTTCACTAAGTAGACAGTCGTTGTCATTTTTAGTAAGTTCCTTAATATTCTTTTATAAGTAAAAAAAATCTGCTTAACACTTTTCCTCTATATTTGGTCAGACAGTCAGGGTAGACAGAGGGAACCTACTATTAAGTTACTTCATTTCTCAGTATCCATCGAGTTGACTTCCATTTATTATAAGAACATACAAAATATTCAATATAAAACGAAAACCTTTAACAATGAAAATTATATAACTGGAATAATTCCTGAAACGATTCTGTCATGTACCTACATACCTTACTATTAATAGGTAAGTTAACCATCACGAAAGCAGTTAAGTTCGATGTGAGTTAATTTTTAACATACACACTTTTTGTAGATACGCAAAATATTCCTGAGTTTACTACTATTTATAGGTTTTTACTATTCTTTTAAATTGCTTAAAGAAAATACATACGCGTATTTGAATATAAATTGAGACCAGTCGTACGGAGTTCATAAGTGTGTGACGATAAACGCGATAGGTTGTGAGTTCGATTTTCACTCGAGGAAATGGATTATTTAATATTTTCATGTCTCTGTTCTGATGTCAAGGCATAGCGCGGCGTGGATTTCGGCCTCTCAACCTCTAATACGCGGAGTGTTTTAACACTAGCCACTCTCTTCGCTACGAGCGGGATACAGCGTGAAGCGGAAAATAAATTGAAATTCACAAATATTTTCAAGGGGCTATAAACCACATTAATATTTAAACACGTACAATATATCTTCTGTGGCCCCTGCACGGACAGGCGTCATTTTTAATTACGAGTCTCTTTGCCATTAATCAAATTATATATTTCTGTTATGAATAGTTTATTTATTTTATAAAAAATATATTTTAAAATGTGAAAAGCGTGATGCTTAAAATAATTCTGTTTTTTTATGTTTTTTTTTCATTATGCGTTTAATTAATTGCATATCTGTGTATAGGCGCAGGCAAAAAATGTTTTAATGATGTTTATTCAATGAAATTTCAGAAGGAATGGTAAATTATTTTTTTAACTTTAATTTTTAATTTGATATTTTTTTCGATCATCGATAGAAATAAACGATTATTTGTGACCACTCAAATACACCTATCTAAAGAAACCATATTTCCAAGAGACAGAAAAAAAATCTTTCTCTAGTAAAATAGCTTTAGGTTATTCCTGGAGGTTATGCAAAACTAACCTAATATGAAGACACCTTATTCTTTGCTTTCTGAAGAATTCAAGACGTTGCATCGGAACTCCACGTAATTCTTGGAGTGGATTCACGATAGCCTTAAATGTCGATATAATGTTTTAACACGTTAATTCAGGCTCATAAAAAATAATATTGATAATAAAAATCCAACGAGCTGCAAGTCTACAATTAACTTAATTTCAATCCCATAAAACTAATATACGGTATTGTATTTATACTAATCCTTTTGTTCCAACGTTTCACTCACTGTAAACTAATTAATATGGCACGCTCTAATGTTTTTTTAATAACGCCATGGGACTGGCCCATTGCAATTATTCTAATGCATAGGTTCATAAGCAAAACTCGAGAAAAGTCGTATTTACATGAAAATCGTCCTTATACCTTTGAAAATAAGACCTGTAGTAAATATTTCTAAGTATTTTTTTGTCTGTCACTTCATTTCGTTTCCAATTTCTAGAGTAACTTGGTACATTGTGAGTTTTTCGTGATGAACTCGGATATTAAGTGATGGTAAAAGCTATGGGTATTTATTTTGTTGTGGTTCTATATTAGAAGATAACCTAATCAAGGGCAATTTGAAGAAATCTATCATGGTATTTTTATATGGGAATAGATGAAGATTCCATGTTAATAAGAGAGAAATGGTTGAATTAAATTTATTATAAATTAGATATTTAAGTAGTTTGTAAGCGATATGCCACTTAAATTCCGGAAGTCACTTGTAGATAAGGCCAAGGCATTAAGGTTGATTCTGTTTGTAAAATATTTTTATGTTCCAACTATATTATGTAAAATTGTAAGGTGACTGACATACTCAGAAATCTACACAAAACTTAAAATGCAGAACCTCGGTTCATCGTTGAATCTTGAATTTTTGTTGAGTAAATACTCAATAAGGTATATTGGAAAATTCATCCTATAAAATAGGGGTTGGAAGTTTATTTTCAAAAGAAATTAACATATCTTATGCAATAATTAAATTCTTAATAAAAAAAATATATTTGAAATTGATGATTTTTCTCTGCAAGATATCTTTGGAAAATCAAAAATCATATACATACTCGTAGGTGCCGCGTGCGAAAACCTACTTACTTACCACTTATAATATCAAAATCAGAATTAAGTAACCTTAAGTATCTATTTATCTCAAGAAGACAGCGGGAACCCGCTGGATTCAAAGGACGCAGGACCGGACGGCGTGGCGAGCATTGGGGGAGGACTATGTCCAGCAGTGGACTTTAAAAGGCTGATGGATGGAAGTATTTATTTCTATATCCTGCATTTACTTTATTAAAAAACGTCTAGTCTCTTAGAAATATACCCAAATATTATTTTCCTATCACGTTTACTATTATTTTAATGTTTTTTACGTATCGAATCGGTCAAGTCAAATAAATCACTCTTAACAATGCGAATGACGGATACGGAACTAATGTGTGGAATCGATTAGTAAGCGACCAATCGATGATGGTCTTATAGTATTTACTTGCTTCTTAATTGCCTATTTGATCGATTTACGTATAAATCGATTTAAAGAATCGAACTTACAATCAAGCTTTTTAGCAATTACGCCAGTAATAGATGAAAATTGGTTATTTTTTTTATTGACAATTGTTTTTATCATTTTAATATTATAAAAGTGGAAAATGGAGTGTCATTATACTAAATTTTCTTTGCCTATCCTAATATATTTTATTTAACTTCTTAAATTAAAAGTTAGTATCTATTAATTTCAATAATGCGACGAAAAAACTTTATATTGAATTTCGTATAGTCGTTTAATTATACTTAATGGAAATTAAAACTGAATGAAAATTAGCTTAGGCATTTCAATAGACGAACAAACAAACAATATTAAGGTCGCTCTTTAAATATTAATATAGTTTGACGAGTCAATGCACTCTGTCCTGTCATAAAACTAGAAATCATATAAATATACATGTATTAAACATTTATTCTCCCCGCGGATGACATTTTATAAAACGTTATAAAATTCAAATACCATGCTTTAGAGTAGACGTGTCCTGTATTAGACTGATATGAAGCAGTAAAAATTATAAATAATTTTGATATGAAGTTGCTTAAATAAATTAAATCTTCCAATTATTTACTATTATTTTTAGGGTAGTATAAAACATTATTTTTAAAGTTCACGCTTTTGTCTCATATAGAGCGTGATAGGCAGAAAGGAACTTGTGTTAGGAAAAGCCCCCTTGACTTTTCAAGGGCACGAGCATGTGCTTGTAAATGAGTCAGATTATGGGTTCGATTCCTACTTCAGCCTTAACACTAGGTTCCCTCTGCCTACCTGAAGCTGAAAAAAAACCAATTAATAATTTTGCGGTATGTTCCCTAATTTCCTATATAAATCATGGTGCACCTAATAAAGTGTGTAACACATCAGGCGGATGAGACGCAATCAGCATGTAAATGACGCTCTCACTGGACGTAGCAAACGTCGAATATTGATCGGCACATTATGATAATACATGTTAAAATGTTACCGGTGGCGGTGCGGTGGCTTCACGCACGTTGCGAATTGCTTGTGTGGCACTGCCTTTAGTTTATGAGGTTTTTTTTTTATATTAAGAAATTATGTTTAAAATGTTTTAAAGTTTTAAATATAGTCAATTTATGCTAACTATGAGGTCATGAGGCTTTGAGATAGAATAATAATTTTAAGAAAATGTGTAAAAAATTCGACTTAATGGGATTTGAGCCCGCGCCTTTTTGAAACCCATTCCCGCTACCCTTAAATTTTTATAGGTTTTCCAAAAAAGAAATAAAGTGATGGATTTTTATTAAAAGATTGACAACATCGCGTCGAAGTTACAACAAATTTGAATGAACGATAATCGTGGGTTGAAGTCTCATCCATGGAAATATTTTGGTCTATGGACAATCAATTCAATAAACTAATTTTTTTTTCAGCTTTTCGCTGTATCCCGCACACAGCAGAGTAGGCAAAGGGATTTTTTTGTATTAAATAATTATTTATTATATGGATTATATAATTTTAATTTGATTATTGACTACATATTTTGAATATTTACCTTAATTTATTTTAAGCTGTACATTTGAATGGAACGAAAAGAGAAGTATTTCACCATGACCATATAGTATACAATGCTTTTAAGTAAAGATGTCGTTTTTCAACATAAAATTAAGAGGCCGGTGGCTCTTAAAAAGCAGAATGGGCATTTATGATGAGGTTGAAGACAGCGGACGAGGGTAAAAGAGGCAAAAAGATGCCGTAACCCAAAAGAAGTGAATAATTTAACTTTACGCTTACGCAGCCAGAAAGAAACTGGAAATCTAGTGTTAATACACTCCGTTCCCATTAAGACACCACTTTTCATCAAATTTTCGAGGCATTGCGTATTAGGTGGCGGATCTCAGCGCCACGCTTTGCCTTGTCACTAGAGTAAAGAAACAAAAATATATTTGATATTTCATTCCGCAGAACGGCAATCGAAACCACAACCTATAGCGTTTACACTGGCCAGTTTGCTCCACTGCGCCACTCTGGTCTTTTATACTAAATATATACCATAATAAGCGATAAATAACAAATAACTTATCGACTATGCTAATATTAATATTTTATAAGGCCTAGTTGCAATTAGCAGTACATCTGCAACCTGAAATGTGACAAGATCGTTATTCTGATACTAAAATTGATACAATAACACCGCACATCGCCGTTAAATGTCAGATATATTACGCGGTTTAACACAGTTTTTATACTATACTATAACATGATACTTTCAGTTTCTTTATGGATAAAATAAACTTCTATTAGAAATATTTATACCTATACAATCAACTGTATTTATTATGTACATTTATGTGTTTTTTTAATTATGTGGAAATGGATATAAGTCATAGGTTTACTTAAATTTCTCTATATATAAAATACTTTATTCTGTTATTACTTTTTTCTAATTTACCACTCAAAAACACATGTCCCATAAAATTTTACGATTTATATGAAATTGGAACCGATCATCTATTTATGCAACTGATATTTATTTTTCAATTAAGAGTACTTAACTTACGACGTCAATATTTAAATAGAGAAAGAGATCTCAGTATTTTTTTCAGTTTTTCACTTTCTAAGATAATATTTGATATTATTATGACCGAAGAAACAATTATAATTGCTGAAAATGAAAAAAATCAACACAACCATTGTAAGAATGGTAATCGAACTCACAACTGACGCGTTTCCTATCTCACTCCGCTAGAACAGCTTATTATATCTCCATGCTATTATATTGGTGAATGACAGACAGACAGGTCATAGGATCGTCTATTCGGAATACATATTAGGCGTTAGGCCTCCGCTAGACACTTAGCGCATGCATTACCATACAATGGCCTGTCATAGCTTCATCCGTCAGGCTCGCGCTACCGGGCTTCATTCTGATCGCTCTATTGGATTCATCAATAAATTGTATGAATATATATTGTGGTATTATTTGTGGGTGAATTTTGTTTTAGTTATCTTATCTTTTTCTTTATCTAATTTTTTTTATTTGGAATTTCTTTGATGTTTCTTACTTTTTGAATTTTGTTAATTTTTCATTTTGATATATTTGACAGATATTGGTAATTTATCAGTCTGTTTTTTTAATCTGTCGTTGAAATTTAAATAGTGAATTTTTTTTCACGTTAAAAAAGGTGCTAATCTAGATTTCAATCGTTACTTGTGTTTATATAAAGTTAATGTCAAAATTAATGTTAAAATTTTTTTGTAATTGAAATATTATAATTTCTTCTTTCTAGTAAACTCAATTATTTGACTCAGTTTATACGAAGAAAGGCATGAACATAAAAAATAATGTATATAACGAGCTCACATTACAACATTACTCTAAATAATCTATTTTCCATTGGAATACGGTAAACATTATCATTTATTTGAACAGTGTGTTCAAACCATAACATGGCGAACAAATTGAATTCCTCTAGTGTAGATCGAATTTCATGTAAGTTAAGTTTTTCTGCATATCAGTTTTTATTTTTAGAATGAATTGATAAACTTCCAATATCTTAATATTGTATCTGGGTAAAAGAGGGGTAGTAAGTAAAAAACGAGGCAAGGCACAGCATTAAATTCCGCCACTCAACTCACAATGTTCCCAGAATTTGGCGGAAAATGGGGAACGGAGAGTCTTAACAATATGTTCTCTCTGTTTACCTAGCAGTGGACAGAATACAGTGTTAAAACATTAAAACAAGTAACAAAATAAACTTAAGCTTTCACTAATTAAAGCTTTAGAAAGGACATTCTCCTACACTTGTAATCTACGTACAAATGACACCACATTATGAGAATCTATGAGAAGTGTATTGTAATAATAATAAATATATTTATGGTGAACTGTGGTCGTTTGTGGTCAACTTATAGATGGTGTTCAATACATTTGCCTGTCAAAGATATTTCGTTTTACGATATGGTCGACACACAATAGACGTTTACCCAACTTAAGCGACATATTATGTTCTTTAGTTATTAATGTTTAGTTCAAAATTATGATTTTAAAGGTAATTCATAAGCATTTTTTTTAAGTATGGTTAAAACTTATTTTAATATGAGCTTTTAGGTTTAAGCTAGACCTGGTAATGAGGACTTGACGTATATTTCAGTGCATCATCAGTTAATACAATTCTATAGTTTTTTAAATAAACGATTTAGCTTACATAGCAGAGAAGACAGAGCCAACCTACTAATATAGTCTATAACTATATGAAAGACAACGCTATGTTTCTTTTTTCTAAAGTGGAAAAGTCAATTAAAAAACCTTAGTGGGAATCGAATCCACATGCATCGCGTTTACATTTAAATGCCGTGCCACAGGGCCACGACGGGCTTACAATTAAAACTAATTTATTATTTAAATATGTCAAAATAAGTGGATCCGAGAGTCATAACAACATATGGCTGTATAATATTTGGTCGTTGATATTTGCGAACGGAGCCGGAAAGTGGTTCGATGACCTTTACATCTTCGTGACAGACAACAAACAGATTTTGTCAAAAGCTTTGGCGGTTTCGGGAAAAAAAACTATTTCTTGGATGAAAATTCGACGGCGTTGAGTTACGTCATTTGATACGCAATATCTTGAAAATTAGGCGGAAAGTGTCTTATATAATATGTCCACTTTTACTAGGTTATTGCTACTTATCTCTTTTTTTCTCGTTCTCTCTCTTTTTTCCATGCTATGCAGGATATAGCGTGAAACTAAAAAAAAACTTATTTCTACTTCGTGTTTAAAATCACGTCTTAAAAATTTATAAATAATAATTGTAGTTTCTTGATCCTAAATCGTTATCTGCAATAATTAAATATTATTGTTAAGGCAGCTAATTGAAGATTGGAAAAACGTTTTATCTGCATCAAAACTTTGATATGGCAATATATGAATGCATTTTGAAAACTAGCTAAAGCATTTTATCTTCCACGTTTTAACCGATTTTCTATAATAAAATGTTCTATAATGAACTAATTAAAAGAAATAAAAAAACAGGTACAAATCAATAAAAATCGACGACAAATTAGTACGAGTTCGAGGGCAAACACGTGTGCTCACTCATGGTGCGATGACCGGCATAAACTAGCACTAAAATACATAAAATATAATTATTTTTAGTATATTGAACGCTAGATCTCAATCTGGACCAGTTTTTAGATATCGTCTCGACTGGATTACGCAAAAATCAATAAAACATGTAAATGAATGGCAACCAAATGTATGAACATCTTCGAACTATTTTATTATAAAGATCGAAGTTATAAAGTTCTTTTGAGTTCATTGTTCTTTTAACTATATTTTAGCTTTGCAGTTTTATAAATATAACGTTTGGTATATTTATTTATTATATTATATATATATATTATTGGACTAAGAAGCGCAGTGGGACGGTAGTTGGTTCGATTCCCAGAGATATTGAATAATTTTCATTTTCTCGCCGTGGTAAAAATACACAAGGTTCTCTCGCTCTACCTGTGCTATATACGGTCGTGAACCCGATATTTTTATTTTTATTAGCGTATATAGTCTTAAAAAATATTATAGCTATATGCTAGTATGCTATTTTAAAAATGATGGTGAACTTTTGTTATAAGAAATTAAAGGAAGAAAGTTTTGCTTTTATTTTGGTAAAAATAGTAACGATGTAATGGTAATGATTTTACTGTACTTACCATATTTTAAAGACTTTATGTTGAAGTGATGAAGGTAGGCACAGTAGTTCTGAAAACAAAAGGAATTGTCTCTACGACAAATTGTCTCTATGAAAAAAAATAATCTAAGGAATTGTCTCTACGAAAAAAAATCTTGTATTGCGATAAGATAGATTGATTTTTTTCTTAATTTTTATAGCCTTTATAAATGAAAATATTTAAAATATTTATTCTTTACATAAAATTTGAATCCAATAACAAACAATTTTATTAAAAACATTGGGTCGTTTCTTAATCTTAAGAGGGTGACAAAAATACTTACGTCATGTCTAATTCAGATTCTCACACGTGACTTATATTTGTTTTGTAATTGACATCATTAAAAATGAGATCGTCCTTTTAAGTTTACCATACTCGTATTACAAAGCTGCTCACTTTTAATCATAGTTCTTATTTTTAAGTATATTTTATGTTATTTTACTAATTATTATACTGTATTTCATTTATTACTAATATTAGAAATGTAGAGTCTGTGAGGATGGATGTATGTTTAATTTTGCACTCGTAGGCTACAATTTATATACAATTTGGCTATCTAATAAAATACTAAAAAATGGCAATGGTGGTGGCAGTATGGTAATATAATGATAATTTTAATTAACTAATAATAAAACTAGACTAATAATACAAAAAGTAACTAAGAGGTAGTTTTTATGTTTCAATTTTGTACTACTTTAGCAAAAAATGCTATTGATCTCCTATATTAATAGTAGGTACACCAGTTAAAGATAAAAAAAAATATTTTATATTTTTTACATTTTTAAAGTGTCATTCCACACTTAGGTGGAAAGAATATTTTTTTTTATTTAATTTCATATGCAATAAGGAACAAACAATTATAATATTTTTCTTTTTAATTGTTTTACTTAAAACTTTAATTACTTTAAAATTAAAAATATACTGAAATATTAATAATTAAATATAATTACACACTCGCCTATACGTATTACTTAATCCACACAAAAGTTTTGTGTATACAGCTAACAAGTGAAGTACAGAGTACCGTTCTCACGCGTAAGTTCCGGTCGGACCGTAAGAATTTACATAAACTAAGTTTTAACTAATCAAAAATGTGTCTTTTGGAGTTTTGAAATTTGATAAATTTTTCAAATTTGAACCCGTACCTATTGTAATATAACAAAATACGTTAAAACACCTAAACTACAGTTGGTATTCAAAAGCACCTTTCTGAGACACTTTTTACAGCTTTATTCATTCTTCATAATAAGAAAAGTTATTATTTGATTTAATAAGTTTTGAGTGCATACCGAAAAATTCTTTTCATTTATTATTTGTTAATTGATCGCCGGCGTTGAACTCCTCCACTCATTATATAATACCTCATATAGGAATATATACGTATAACTATATACCTAACATTGAAGGTAGTCTTGGCGCAAGAGCACAGTGTGACCGTAGTCGCGACAGGTAGTGGGTTCAATTTCCACCACTCAATAGGCAATGCCTCTGTAATTCAGCGTAAAATGGGAAACAGAGTGTCTTAACATTAGATCTTAAAGCGTGACACTAAAAAAAATATTTAACATAGAAATATAAGTAAATGACATACCTAGTCACTTTCAAAACAAAATGTGTTTGTTAAGTGGGTGTTCCGTTTTACGACTATGATAATTGAGTGTTAGATAAGGTACAAGTTTTACAACGTAAAGATTCTTATTTCATAATAAATTTTTATAATAGTGTCTCCAAACAATGTAAAGTTGAGAACTTAGTGATTTGACACCTTATTTTCCATGTCGATAATATAAAGGAGTAGTTTTTCGATTGTAGCTATATTATGCTTGTATGTTTTGTTTTGCCTATTTTAATAAATTATATTTCTTTAAAATTAATAGTACCCATTAGGTAGAGGCCGTCATGGCGCAGCGGCGCAAGGGTGTGACTGTAACGCGACGGTTGTGGGTTCGATCCCCACTCGAGAAAGTGAAATATTTATTTACGTTTATATTTCCATTTCTTCGCTCTGATGTCAACACAACATGCAATGCCTCCAGAATTCGGTGGAAAGTGAGAAACAGAGTGTCTTAACACTAGGTTCCCTCTGTCTACCCTGTTGCGTACGGGATAGAGCGTGAAGCTTACAAAACAATTGAAGCCAAAAAAAATATCAATTATTTTTAATTGCACTTACATTTATACCTACTCGAATCAAAAAGTAAACAATAAAGCTTAAAAACTAAAGGTCACCTAACATTACTTTCAAATTATACGATAAATTACGCATGTGCCCATAAAAATACCAAACAAGACTAATAAGGCGTTTGACATATAAGGTTCAGTAATATGGCATTAATATCGATGTTTCTGAGTACAAATGAAATGGAATATATTAACATTTTATTTAAAAATTACTTACTTACAAACGTATTAAGCATTTATAATTTATTTATGATAAGACAGTAATGGCTTCTTTTTTGTTCATTTTGGTTTAACAAGGTATTAAAGACCTTTTAGGAACTGGAGGTTTTTAATATATTTCTTTGTGGATATCATTTCTTAGCTCTTAAAGAAAAGTATTGTATATTAGATATAGGATATTTACACATTTAGTAATATTGGAGAATTGACTGTATTATTCTTCACTAAGAAAAGCATCTCTTGGAACGCTTCTAAGAAGCGCGGGATCAAAATAAAGCCTGTATCAGCTAAATTACTAAAAATTGAAGTTATAGCCCTTGTTAATAAGTTGTCAACGATTACTATTTGAAAGATTTTCTTTCCTATTATATATATTCATATATTTTATTATTTGTATTGGATATTGACAAATATTGGTGGGAGAGATCAAGAGGTTACACTTAATGTCTTTGGCTATCGTGTTAACAGCAGATGTAATAAAATTAAATTGACAGAACTATGATGGCCAATACATCAAAGGGCCTAATGTAGCTTTATGAATATTATATGTACAAAAGTTATAGCTTTCTATATAGAAATATCTTCACATTTAAAAATGTCAAATTTTAAATTAATATTAAAATATTTGGTTAAAGAGTATTTATTAGAAGTAGTCAAAAATAGCAAAATTCCGAAATGATATTGAAATTAGTTAAGTCCTATTTCAAATTAAACTATAAACAATCACCTTTAAAAAATATTTTGTGAATATTGATAGATTGTTTTATCATAGGCGAAGGCTGTATATTACCTGGAGAACACACGTAAGAGACTACGATAGAAAGATATATCTTTTTTATCATATAAGTCTCTTTCGTATGTTCTCCATATAATTTGACATTGCCAAAATATTTTTTACTCCACTGGCAATGCTTGGAATGCCATAATCAAAGAACTGAACTAAACTTTTACTATAAAAAAAAACAATAGATTATGCCACACATAAAGAAAAATAAATAAATTCCTTTGTTCCTGTATAACTAACCTGTTCTTGCACTATCGGTTCAGAAGTAATGGGACTCTACCGCAACGATAAGGCTCGATAGCGATCTGGCAGAGATCTGGATGTCACTAGTACCATAGATACTATTGTTACTACTGTAAATAGTGTAGGTTTCATATATTGTATACTGTACTAGATTTCACCTGCGGCTTCGCCCGCGTCCTATTAACTAGATAACTACAGGCATTCAGCCTTAGTTTTTGTTTTTGTGATTAGGTGGGGGTATATTTTTAATAAATTTCATTTAATACGAGAACAATTGTAATTGTTTATTGATATTTTTTTTTAGCTTCATGCTGCATCTCGCATACAGCGGGGTAGGCAGAGGGAACCTAGTGTTACCCAATTTGTTTAAAAGTACAAAGCTTGCTTCTGTCAATCATCAATCAAGATACGATAAATTTTATTGAGTGGGAAGTTGATAACGGCCTAAAACGGATAATTTTCTACGTATTCTACAATATGTTAAAGACATCGCATAAAAATAAAGAAAACAAAAGAAACGCTTAGAATATAGAAAATGTATCTACAATCTTAGAATATTTTACGAGTTTGATGACATTTTTATTTCGATACATAAATGCCACTCGAATAAGATAAATAGAAGTGTTTATAACGTAAATAGCAATAAACACCCA
>HE671317.1:173570-312802 GCA_000313835.2 Heliconius melpomene melpomene | reverse complement strand
GTTCATTTTTGGATTGCGGAAGTATGACCATATTACTCAACATCGAGTTCAACTTAAATGGTTGACCATCAAGCATCGACGCAATTATCATGCACTTATCCTTTTATACTACTATCTTGTATCTTCCTTTAACTCCTTCATACCTCAAACAAAGATTCACTTTCCTGGGCTCCCACTCTCAGTCTTTCAATCTCCGTTCAAGATATGACAACGTATTGGAGGTTCCACTATGTCGCACCAAGTGCTACAGTGAATCATTTACCGTAAAAACGGCGAAATTATGGAACGAGTTACCCAGGTGTATCAGGCAGTCGACATCAGTTGGTATCTTTAAGCGCCGGCTAAAGGAGTACTACCTATCGTTATAATCTATGTATCTGTTTTGTGCATATGTATATGTAAGTATTGTATCTCTATATGAATGTATATATGGTATCTATGTGTGTATTTATGTATATATGTATGTATTTATGAATGTATGTATGTATTTATGTATGTATGTATTTATATATGAATAGCGTATGTTTATATGTTTGATATAATAAAGTACAAAATATCTTTATGCAAAGTTAACCGCCACCAATTGTATCATACTATTAGTTTTTGTTAAAAAAAGGGTTGCCTGTAAGAAATCACTTACAGTGATAAGGCCGCCTATGCACTGTATCTAAATTACAAATTTAACTGTGTAATTTAAATCTTCTTTGTGCAATAAAGTGTTTTTGATTGATTGATTGATTTGTTTATGTTATCTAAAATTTTACTGAAATAATATTTTTAAATATTTTTTTTTCTTCATTTTGTGCCAATTTTTTTTCCAGTGCATACATTTTGTTATAAAAATTAAGTCCGGTGCATACAACTGTAGTTTTATTTATTTTATAATACTGAGGCCAGTCCAGTTACAAGGGCACAAGTGTGCGACTGAAAACGCAGACAGGTCGTGAATTCGATTCCCGCTCTAGCAAATTAAATATTTAATATTTTACTTTCTTCACTCATACAATGGCTCCATAATTCACTACTACACTAAATTCCCTATCCCTTTGAAAACCCTGCTCTGTTCGGGATACTGAAAAATATATTTATGATATAAATATATTTTATATACAGGGTGTCCCAGGAGTCAACGATAAAACGAAACCAGGTGATAGACCAAGTCGTGACAGTTATGAGAAAAATATAAAAAAAAATCTTTGTCATGTATTTTTCATATTATATTGATTTTAAAAAATATCGCAAAAACCGACACCCTGTGATGGTTTTTCACGTCCCTGGACTACAAATATTACTCTTTCTTCATTTTTTTTCTGTAATGTAATCATGAGTAACCCTTCTGTGAATTACAGTTTAAGATTTAAACATACCTGCATCAGTTTTCAATAAAATGTGGTGTTTTTGCCAAACATTAAATTCAAAATATTTACTACACCCAACTTTAACCGACTGTACTATAAAAAAAATGTACTACACTGTTTTTGCAAGTAACTTTAAAAGTTGGCGCATTTAATCTGGATTCCGAAATGGTACGACACTTGCTGGATTACTTCTTTGTTGAAGAGAGAAAAATAGAAATACACGATAATCGGGATGACGTTTAGCTTTTTGGTATCTTTTCCGATACATTCTAGCTGCAGCATTAGCGTTACATAACCATTCTCTATGAATGAAATGCATATTGGCAATGTGTCAAAGACCGAGTATATGGCCTGCGAGAGCCCGGACTCGAGCACTGTTCTTATAAGTCCTGGGCCAGCCCCTAAGTCGGATAAGCGTTGCCTGGGCTAAGTGTTTAGTTTAGGGAGGTGACTGGTGTGGTCTGTGATCGCAGGATACCGTCCAAACTCTTATCCGTCTTATAGAGATCGTGATCGATGCCTTCAGACTCGTGTATGACGGATCCTAGGTACCTGAACTTTTCCAACTTAGGGGATGGGGACCCAGGACTAATAAGGACAGTGCTCGAGTCCGGGGTCTCGCAGGCGATATACTCGGTCTTTGACACATTGCCAATATGCATTTCATTCATGGAGAATGGTTATGTAACGCAAATGCTGCAGCTAGAATGTATCGGAAAATATACCAAAAAGCTGAATGTCATCCCGATTATCGTGTATTTCGATTTTTCTCTCTTCAACAAAGAAGTAATCCAGCAAGTGTCGTACCATTTCGGAATCCAGATTAAATGCGCCAACTTTTAAAGTTACTTGCAAAAACAGTGTAGTACATTTTTTTATAGTACAGTCGGTTAAAGTTGGGTGTAGTAAATATTTTGAATTTAATGTTTGGCAAAAACACCACATTTTATTGAAAACTGATGCAGGTATGTTTAAATCTTAAACTGTAATTCACAGAAGGGTTACTCATGATTACATTACAGAAAAAAAAATGAAGAAAGAGTAAAATTTGTAGTCCAGGGACGTGAAAAACCATCACAGGGTGTCGGTTTTTGCGATATTTTTTAAAATCAATATAATATGAAAAATACATGACAAAGATTTTTTTTTATATTTTTCTCATAACTGTCACGACTTGGTCTATCACCTGGTTTCGTTTTATCGTTGGCTCCTGGGACACCCTGTATAACTATTTTGGATTAAAATATATTTTTTTTATATAATTATTTTAAATATCAATAAAACATTTATAGACGGACGCACATCTCGCAGATTAGCTAAAGCTGTAACATCTGCTTCTCCAAAACGTATGAATTTCACGCCAAATCTCTTCTAAGAAATCCCGTACGACTATTTTTTTCTTACAACTTGTGCCCGCATGCAATTTTTTCTAGCACGTGCTTGTTTTTTGTTGGCTTCCTTATGCCGGTGCACTGCATCTGTCAGGCAAGCTGTGGTTTTCGGGAGTAACCGGCCGATTTTAAATGTTACAATTCATTACGATTACCGAGCTCGAAAGGTTACTCCTAAAATCGGTCGGTTGTCGTAATTTGCAACATGATGCTGTTACCTGCCGCGTGCATCTGGTGCTTTTCTTATGTTTCGAATAAATTAAAAATAGAATACGAATGTTTTTTTTTTTTTCATATTTTGCAGCCGCCTTGAAAATGGCCAAGTTGGGCTTTCTTGAAATTGTTCCGGAGATAAGGGAGCTCCTGTATACTCATATAATGCGAGTTTAAGTACATTTTAAGAGACGTAAGTGTTTGGACAAGTGGTACAAAAAACACCAGTTCTTTTAGTTTCTGTTCTGAGATCATTGTAAAATTTTAAAATATTAATTTAGGAAGATCTATTTAAAGATGTGTTTTACTTAAAACTTAGTTAAAATAGCTTCACGCTCTATCTATGGGATACAGCGTGATAGAGAGTTAGGCAGAGGGAACCTGGTAGTCTAGTGTTAACACACTCCGTTCCCATTAAATCATTTCTGTTCCCTACTTTCCGCTAAATTCTTGAGACATTGCGTGTTGAGTGGCGGAATTTAACACCGCGTTTTGCCTGCATTCACTTGCACTTGTAACAATAAGAGCGAGGAAATGAAAATATTACATATTTTACTCTCCAAGTGGGAATCGAACCCACCACCATCGCGTTTACACTCACATACTTGTCCCCCTTGGCCACGACAGCCTACTTAGAAGTTACTAAGGCATATTCTTTAATGAAGTAAACAACGTTTGTATGACACAATATAACCTTGAGCTCATCTCGTGTATTAATCATTAAAACGACTTAATATCTCATATGCTTGCATATAAATGAAGATATGAAGAACATATATACTTATATCTTAAGACCTAGGTAAATATAATATATATATATACAGTCACACATTTGCGCCCCTGCACCACGACTGGCCTTCACGCCGTATCCCGCACACAGCATGGTAAGCAGAGGGAACCTAGCGTTTACACTCCATTCCCCACTTTCTGCCGAATTCTGGAGGCATTGCGTGTTGAGTGGCAGAGCTCAACGCCGCGCTTTGCCTCGACACCAGAGCGAAGAAATGGAGATATAAACGTAAATAAATATTTCAATTCCTCGAGTGGGAATCGAACCCACAACCATCGCGTTACAGTCACACCCTGGTGCTCAGGCCTACGGCCTCATAAGGCCTTCATAAGTTCTATATTAAATTCTTTATAAATGCATACTGTAAGGGGATGATGAATTAAAGCAGATTACGAAATCAATTCTATATCTATAAGTAAATAGTGCCCTCAAGTATTAGGGGAGTTCTTGAAGGCAGGATGAAGGGGTTGTTTATTGTCAGGAGATTAGATATCGCATTTGAATAAATAATTCGTTTGGTATCTATTACATCGTGTTCAGTTGGAGAATATTGGATTATTATTCAATTATTATTAATAAATATAATAGGAAAAGGACTTATTATATATTATTTTATTTGGAGATCTAAAACTAATTAACTTATATAATGGACCAATTTTTGGAACTTAGTGTTAAAACACTCCGAATTCAGCTTTAACCAAGCTTAATTTTCCAGATAGGAAAAATGAATATAATTCGTTGCCCCGAATCGAGGTCGAACCCATAACGATTGCGTTTACAGTTAAACATTGAGCTGAGCCACGGGGGTCTATATTTTTATTTTTTTAAGCATACAGCGGAATATGGTAGGCAGAGAAACATAGTGTTCAGACACTTCGTTTCCCATTTTCCGCCAAATTCTGGACGCATTGTGTAATGGTGGAAAATCTAAATGTAAAGATTGAAACAATATTCTATATACTATATAAACTTGACGCCCCAAATAATACTGTATAATGCAGTTTGATAATCACGAGACGACACAAGAACCTAACTTTAGATTAAATATCTAAAGTATATATAAATATTCATTCAAATCTGCATTAATATATTTCAAAGACAGACATATTATATTGATTCCCATGAGA
Organism: Heliconius melpomene melpomene; assembly: GCA_000313835.2. Lineage (NCBI taxonomy): Eukaryota > Metazoa > Arthropoda > Insecta > Lepidoptera > Nymphalidae > Heliconius > Heliconius melpomene. The sequence goes on along the minus strand of HE671317.1, from coordinate 307,923 downwards.
AAATCACTTCAGCTTCCGACATATTTGATTAATAAGACCAAGTAGACACCTACTTATATAAAAATACCTAACACTTGCTAAGAAAAATTCAAATGTAATTTTCTATATATGGTCAATTGCACATTTGTATCGTAAACTTAAGTCCCACATACAAAGCTATTAAAACTTCTAGAAGCCTAATTAAAAAATATTTTACGTTATCATATTAGCGACTTTATTACAAGGTGATAAGAACAAAGGCCGTCTGGCGCAGAGGCATAAGGGTTGTGACTGTAACGCGCCGGTTGTGGGTTCGGATCCCACTCGAGGGAATGAATTATTAAAAATTAAATCGGCTTCATCTTGTATCCCGCAGGGTCCCAGCAGGGTTTAATATACTCATTTCTTCGCCCTGGCAGCAAGGCTCATCAAAAACTTCGGCGTGAAATGGGGAATGTAGTGTCTTAACACTAGGCCTCTCTGCCTATCCTGCTGTGTGCGGGGTACAGCGTGAAGCAGATTTTTTTTTTAAGAACAAATAGATGGAAGCCATTATCAAATGTAAGAACGTTCCGCAATATCATTTTGATAGAGTGAATGAAATTCGTCCTTGCATTGTGCTATTGTATGCACAGATTTCACAAAAGAGAATGCCTGTTCTGAGATTCGTTTAGGATCCATAGAAGGACAGTGTTTCTTACAATCTCGATGTATATGGTGTCCACCTGGACACAGATAGGACTACGGTACCAATAATTGGACAACTTATGGTTTATGGTTATTAAAGTATTGGAAGATATACGAGTATGAGTTTTACGATTGTGGAATAGATTTTTGTTATTCAAAAATTACGATAAAAATATATACAATTGATTTAAGGAATTAGATATAATATAATAGAGAATATAGAAAAATATCTTCTAAGTATACTTAGGTTATCTTAAAATGCCCATATAATGTATCTTGAATATTAAGATAGTCTAAGCATATAAATATAAATTTTATATAATAAACACATCAAGAATATACATGATGTAAAGACGGAAATAACGTCATTGAAATGTTTATTTTCCCGCTGTATCCCGCGCTTAGCAGGGTCGGGAGAGGGAACGTCCGTTCTCCACTTTCCGCCGAATTCTGGATACATTGCGTGCTGCGTGGCGAAACTCCTCGTCCGCGGAAAAAGAGAGGGAACCTGGAATGAGAACTACCAGCAAAAATATAAGCAGCCTTAGAGATATGTTCACTTGTACTTGTGTTTATTTAAAATATGGCACGACATAGACCAAGCAATACTTATCTAGTTAATAATTCTTATACTTTAGCGGATGGGTCCGAAGAGCTGAGGAATGAGTGTGATGGGGAGAATTGGGGAAAGCCTATGTCCAGCAGTGGACAAAAGATGGCTGTTGATGATGATGATGATGATACTTTAGAATAACTTTTAGTTAGTGCTATATGATAGCAATAATTAAAAACATAATATATCGAAATATATTGAAATCAATGTAACAGGCTGTTAGCGGAACCTTGCGTGTGACATGGCTGTTCTATCTGGTCTTATAAACGGTTATTTCTTAAGCCATAACCCCTATTTAACACTTAAAGATCACGCTAGTGTTTCTACATATGACCGATTTTATACGGTTATTTATTTTGGTTTTTGGACTATGTCGTATACAGGTATGATTTTGGTGTTATTATTCTTATTTTTTATGTATAGTGTTTCCAGCTTCACGCTGTATCACGCATGTAGCAGGATACAGATGGAGCCTAGTTTTAAGACACTGCTCCTCAATTTCCGCCGATTTCTGGAGGCATTGCGTGTTGAGTGGGGGGACTAAATAGGGCTTTAATATGAAAATATTGAATATTTCTATTACCCGATTAGCAATCAAGCACACAGCCTGTTTACTGTCACAGGATTGTGCCCCTGCGCCAGAACTGGCCACTAGCCTCGGTGGAAAGTGGGGAACGAAAGTGTCTTAATGTGGAACGACGTGTTTTAACACTAGGTTTCCAGGTTCCCGATCTGCCTACCATGCCATATATGGAATACGACGTGAAGCTAAATAATATGGAGTTTTTAAAAATAACGTATATTGTATTTTTGCGTATATCTTTTTGCCATGCGCTTTATCCTTAGCAGAATATTGGGAGATGAAAAGGCCTGTTTCACTATCATCAACTTCTTCATACATGCATCCTATTAAACGTGGATAAATCAGAAAAAAAGGTATAACATAAAAAAAGCAATTGCATAGCTGGACGCCAATCAAATCTGTCCGCAACTGTCAATGACAATCAATACAAATAAAAAAATGTCAACTTTTACTCAGAAAAAAACCTACTACCTACTTCTTGTGAAATTCAGGTAAAAATGAAGCACGTGGTCACAAAGGCAAGTCTTTCCCACGATCTTGCGCAAATAAACTTTGATAAAAGATTTTTTTTTCAGATCTCGTATAAAAAATTGCAAATACGACCCGATATGCGTGAAAGCCTTGGGAATCAGCTGATTTTGGATGATGAGATATTGTTCTCCTTTGTTGAATTTTAAACCTTATACCTCACTAATAAAATATGTTTTACAAATAAGTTACATCTACAAGGCTTTAGACAGGATGTATAGAATTTAATTTCTGCAATGTTAAAAACACGTGTGCTTTGAAATTTTGCACAAAATGCACCAAATGTGGAGTCAGTTAAAAAAATTTTTTAAAGTCACACAGCTGATTTTATAAAAACCACGAAATTTTTGACAGAATATGATTAGAAATTTGTGAGCTTAAAATCGGAGAACAAGCCTCCATAATCTATACCGGTGTAGGATGTCAGTAAATTTAAAAATATTTCTCTCATTTTGTCTGTCTGTCGAAAACAAAAAAGACAAATAAACAGACATTGCTATAAACGTTTCCATGATTAATTATATGAAAGGTAGCGTATTAAAGAACAGAAAGTTACTTAGTTTTTTCAGACTATCCAGAAGATAAAGAATTGAAATAAGTATTTTGCAAAATAACAGCAAAAAAATATTAAGATATATTCTTTGATTAATATCAACAGACGTATGTCGAAAAGTTTTAAAGGTATTTATTACGCCATACATCTTGGATTTAACCATATCCTTAGTAGATAAATATTAAAAATATTCCTATGCTTTTATTTCTTTAAGATATTACTTTAAAGAAATAAACTTTGTTGAGATTTCTCTTACAATATCCACTAAATCATTTATTCTAGAATTACAATGATAGATATAGAAAAAAATATCCAAAAGGAGACGCCAGTCTTAATCGATGTGAACGCAGCTGGTCCTGCCTTCAGGTAAAGATTCTATGTCTATAGAAGTCTTTCAAAGTGTTCTATTTTTCTTAACTACGAGAATAAGAATGAAGGCTTTTTATAGAATAGGTTTTCGTTCAATGTTTAAGGACTCAAATTTGCTTTTATTTTTTTATCAAACTTAAACCTTTAAAAATAGTCATATTGCTGCTATTGTTAATTTTTTAATATTGTAATGTAAGAGCTAGATTTTCAAGCGCTATTATATAGTACTCTTCATTCTATTCCTAAGCAGATATATCTTAAATTCATTTTTGTGAAGAACAAATATTTTTAAAATTAAGTCGTAAAAAATAAGCATAACTTGACAAACAAATTATATATTTTTTTTAAAAAATAGCATTTCCTTCATGATTAAATTAATTTATTAATATCATTATATCTTTTTTTTTTTTCTTTTCAATACTTTGTTGACCCAAGGGTTCCCATTGGACTTTTGTACTCAGAAATATATTAAGAACGTCTTGATTGTCAGCCAACAGGCTACAAGTCATATTCCTTATCACAGTATTGTGCGGAAGTTTGAAATGCAAACAGCGTCGACCAATCCCGGCGCACCATCTGCCGGCGAGCGGCGCGTGCGCCGATCTGCTTCGATAGATCGCGCATCTATGTGTGCGTTTCATAGGATTTTTTTGTATTCCTATTGCTCTATTCCATAGTAGTGTGTGTGTTTCTTAGGAGATTTGGCAGATGGCTCGTGCCCGACGATGTTTCTTTACGTACATCTGTCGCTTCTTGAACCATTTTTTTTCTTTGATTTTTTCTATCAATCTCAGTTTTTTTTCTAATTTTCAAACTGAGCACATGTCATTTAGATGCAAATATGACGCACAGAAAGGTAGATTTAACTTGGAAGTCGTAATCCTTATGGTGTCGAAAAAAAACAAATCGTTCCGCGCAAGTGGCTTATTTGATACTCGCCATCTGCCTGCACCTTATATCTGTTGCATAAAAAATCTGATGAAATTTGAAAGTATTAAATAAATTGCTACTCATTTTGGCTTGACTGCTTTTAAAGATGTAACATATAAATAAGTGTAGATAAGGACTATCCAAATTATACAGTTCAAAATTTTTGTTTAATAAAGCCATTATATTTGATTAAAGACAATTTTATACAGAAGATTGCATAATATATTCATTTACTACTTTTCACATGACGAATAAAAACAAAAAATCTTTTAGCACTACACTGCAATAATAAGAACCAATTTACAAAACCCAACCAACCAACACAGTTCCGTTTACACGTTTCGAGAAAACAAAAAAAGAAAAACCGGAACATTACGCAAAGACCGAAAACCAAAACATAATTCGTAAAAATACTTACGTAATAATACTTCCCCATACAACGAGATATTCCCATGGTATACTATACCCTAAATTTGAAATACGATGCCAAGGTCAGAGCGCACCTCCAATCAAGGTATCCTTAGCGGAAGTGGAAACAAAAAGTCTGAATGCTCCTCATCTGCGCACTTCCACCGGACGCGGAACCGCCTGTGTGGGACGGATGTGCAAAAACTACGCAAGTGCGTCCACAGGTTGTATAGTGTAACGGCGTACTTATTAATAAACATTGATTTTGCTGCTTGTTTATATTACTAGATTTTGTGGTATGGTGGAATGGGAATAGCTAAGAGTTATGGATAAGGTATGACCCATTCTAAGGCACGTATTTATGAATATCTCAAGTCTGAGATCGATCTTGAGATGGCGTTTTCATTCATAAATGTCATATCTATGAATAAAAATGATATCTTAAGTTTAAGTACCCGAGGTAATTCAGACCGCTGCCATAAAAGATGCTGCTGAAAATAAGATGTCCCAGAATTTCCTGAACTTTTAAAAATATTATTAAGAATGTAGAGGTCTCCTACTTGTTGAATGGTGACCGTAAGATATAATTCTGGTTTTATATAGACATTTTTTCAAATATTAATTTTCAGTTTTTTTAGCATTTCTTAGTTAAGATATGTTAATAAAATTATTATCAGTTGTTTTTTTTTTGTCGACTGAACGATAATAGCCAATCAAATTAATTAACACAATGTTAACTTTTATTATATCTTCACTGAATTCCTTATTTAGACGTCGCCATTAATTTAACGCAAAATTTACTTATTTTGTAAATACGATTTTATACGTCCATTGGTGAACATAACGATATTCCATTTAAAATTAATAGGTCAATTTTAACTCATAAGAGGTACAAGATAACTTACTATCGTAAATCGAACCTGTTGCCTCCGATGCATTACATTAAGCAGGTTGTTTCACTTGTGGGTTTTAAATGTCATTGGAACTGATTATAGTGAGAATTACCGTTACTTCCGGTATACGGTTAGTTTGTTATCATGTCATATATTATAATTAGAGTACAGTTAAAATCTACATATATAATTGTAATCGAATAATCGTATGGCTGATGAGCACCTTCATCGATTGAGATTGAGATTGAGATTGAGTGGAACTAATAAGTAAGTATTCATTTTTCGTCATGCAGGTGGAGGATTTTTCAATATCAGTCACGAAAGTTTTATTTCAAATTGGGTGGAAGAGAAGGTGGAAATCTTCATTTCTGGTATTTTTTATTTATACGCTGCATCCCACACATAGCAAAGTAGGCAAAGGGAACCTAGGAACCTATTATATACTACCTATACCTACTATATTATTAATTACTATTAAGACAATTCCGGTACCCATGTTTCGCCGAATTCTAGCTGCTGCCATTTGCCTTGTTACCAGAGCAAGTAAATGTTTAATAATTTGATTTCCCCGAGTGGGCATTTAACCTCTAATTTTATTCTCATGTATGTATATTACATATATAATTATAAATCGATGATTACATGTTTTCTGTCTAATCTGTTCAAATAATAATAATATTGAAGAAGAATTAATTTCCTCAATTTGGGTTCGAACCCACACCCATCGCATTTACAGCCAGACTCTGTCCCACTGCACCACAATATTCTCTACAATAATTAAAAAAAACAAATTTAACATATAAATGTTTTAACTTCATATAAAAACTTAAAGTCCTTTGTTAATAGCAAGTACTACATAATATACTAGTTTACATTAAATTCCATTATTAATAATGGCACGTTATAAAACGGCACGCTCTTCCTTATATGGAAAGATATCCTCGTATATATTCGAACCCAATACCGCCTGTGTTCCAACTATTTAGTTGTTGTGTTGATAAATTACTATTAATTATTATTGAATAGTTTTATTTTAACCTTTTGCAGGAATAAGCCGTTATTTTGTATCTAGTTCAATATTATTATTATTTTTTTCATTTATTTGTTTAGCATCACGCTGTATACCGTACAAAGCAGGTAGAGAGAATAGTGTTAAGATACTCCGTTCCCAAGTTTCCACTGAATTCCAAATGCATTCCGTGTTGAGTGTTTGTTATTAATAATTTAGATCTATTTATATTAAATATTCTGTATAAATTCAAAAATAAAAACCAGTCAAGTGCGAGTCGTACTAGTCCACAGAGGGTTCCATTTCAATTTCAGAATTTTAGGTCTACAACAATATAACTTATAATAGTTGGCACTCGTTTTGTACAAAATTAATTATAATTATAAGCTTGTAATATTTTTTGTCTATAATATAAATTTCCACTTTTCGGATTTTTCTTCTGTATTTGCATCGCAAATTTTGGATCCTTGAAAATTTTTATAATTGTATATTACGGGAAATATCTTATAGACTGCTTTGGAAACCAATAAAGTTGACAAACTTTTACAACAAAAACAATGCATAAATGCTCGTATTCTTTGATTGTGTTGATTGATGAGTATGATACCTACGAGACGCGATCTCCGTTTTTTCCTTTTACGGAACCCTAAAAATGTAGATATTAATCCCATTTAGTCTTATTAAAAAAGTTTCTCCAGATAACTAACTAACCGTAACCTTCATGGTTCAATTTAAACTAAATTCAAATATAAACACTTAGCCTACATATAATTAAAACGACATTCTAATTAGACCAGATAACCGCGTTCTTTATCTTTATTGTTAATATATAATAGCTTTGGAACTTTCACCCTTAATTATTACAACTTTTTCTCCTTTTAATTTGATTGATATTAATTTTGTATTAAGGTACCTATGAACTAAAGAAATGCTTCCAATAATATATAAAAGGATGAGCAGAGAGTTAAGAAACTCCCCAATTAAATAGTGATCTCATTTTTCAATTTTAGGGCCGTGCTCTAAAAAAATATAAGTATTCCTTCGAAAATAAATACAAATAAATTAAGTTAATTTAATTATAATTAAGTATATTGAAAATAGGTACAAGATCTTATGAGAGTTATTTAACTAGAATTAAAAATTTAAATTACTTACATAACCTATTAGTTCTAATAAGAAAGCTTCCACGATGTATGTATGCAAATTATTGAAAGCGTTTCGGTTATCTGTAAAACCAACGAAAATCAACAAAAATAGTTCATCATCATCATCATCAACAGCCATCTTTTGTCCACTGTTGGACATAGGCCTTCCCCAATTCTCGCCACCACACTCGATCCTCAGCTTTTCGGACCCATCCGCTTCCCGCCAACCTCTTTATGTCGTCGGCCCATCTGGCAGGAGGTCGTCCCACCGGTCGTTTTGTACGGGGTCTCCATTCTACGAGACGTCTGGCCCAGCGGCCGTCGGCTCTACGACAGATATGCCCCGCCCATTGCCACTTCAGCTTACCAATTCTTTGGGCTATGTCAGTAACCTTGGTTCTCCTACGGATTTCCTCGTTTCGGATTTTATCCTTAAGAGATACACCGAGCATAGCCCGCTCCATGGCGCGCTGAGCGACTTGAAATTTGTGGACGAGGCCTTTCGTACATCTACCTAGGTCAGACTATACAACTTGGTAGGAACAACTTCGACAAAGAGGCTGACAGAAGAATACGATTGGGCTGGGCAGCGTACGGAAAACTTCGTCAAATCTTCGACTCGCCACTACCTCAATGCCTGAAATCTCGGGCATTCGACCAGTGCGTTCTTCCGGTCATGACGTATGGGGCGGAGACATGGACTCTAACGAAAAATAGTTAATTGAAGAAAATTTATGTGTATATCCATACTTATATTATAAATTCGAAAGTAAGTCTGTCTGTCTGTCTTTTACGCAATCAGGGCCGAACCGCTAATTTAATTGTGATAAAATACTCATATAGAGATACTTGAGGGTCTCGGGATGAAAATAGGATACTTTTTTTTCTCATATTTGTAATATTATCGATATATACCAATATATTAAAATACTTATTTATTTGACATGCAATTTATTCCGCCATGTTAATTACAACCGTCCGTTGCTAAGCAACGATTTGCAAAGTTTGTTGTTAGAAAACGTCACCCAAAATGAGCTTGCTTAACGCATTATCTCTCTATTGAAAACTGAAAATAATTTCATAAATATATTTACTAAATATTCGTATAGTTCAAGCGGGCGTAGCCGCGTTCGGATCCACTAGTACATATATATGTTTTACAACAGAAAACATAATTTCCAAACACAGCTTTCGTATTAGAAATATTCAAATCACTCTCATCGTATCTAATTAAAAGGAAAACGATAAAGAAACGGAAGTGCAGGTGGTTTTCTTTAACTAAATCACACGTTTACCCGATTTCATTATCAGTTATAAACTATTTTTTATGCGGCCAAATAAGAAATGCACCATCACAACTCAATTTTGAAGTGAAGCAGCGACGTCTTAAAATATCAAGATTATACATTTTTTTCTCACCTAGGCAACTCCCGGTGTACGTGACAGTGGTACGGTTAATTTGACTATATTACCATCGTTGTTTTTCAACATGGCCTTTGAATGTAGTTTTTTGTTGGACAATAATTATTCGATTATTTATGCGTGCGGTAGGTTGTTTAAGACATTTAATCGATGCTTTTTTTTCAGCTTCACGCTATAGGCAGAGAGAGTTTAGTGTTAAGACACTCCGTTCCTTATTTTCCGCTGAATTCTGAAGCTATTGCGTATTCAGTGGCAGAACTCAACGCCGCGCTTTGCTTCGGCACTAAAGCAAATAAATGTAAATATTAAATATTTAAAATAAATAAATCAGCTTCACGCTTTATCCCGCACACAGCAGGGTAGGCAGAGGGAACCTAATTTTAAGACACTCGGTTCACCACTTTCTGTTGAATTCTAGAGGCATTGCGTGTTAAGTGGCAGAACTCAACGCCACCCTTTGCCTCGACACTAAAGCAAAGAAATGTAAATATTAAATATTTCATATCCTCGAATGAGAATCGAACCCCACAACCTATCGGCACAGGCTTGGGCTGGCGTCATACCCTGGCGTCATACCCCATGCATCTTATACAATTATTCTAATAAGAGCTTCAACAACGATTTTATTATATCTAATTATCCAATAACCCTTCATTCGGTTGAAAATAAAAAAAATGAAACATCTCGTGGTTCTACCACTTAATAGCGCCGGTATCTCACGACTACCTTAAAAATAAAACCAATGCTATCGTCGATAGGGCTCAGAGCATGGTTTTTTTATCGAAAGCTGCGGACGGTCAGCAGGTGTAGTCCACAATGGGATATGAGAACAGAAGGCCTTTTTCCCACGCCCCTGCCGATGATCAATTTTGAGAAGACCTAACCCATTTGGATGAGTTTTTTTTAATAAAAAAACTTTGATTCGTGTTAAAAAAATTGTAAATAGTGTAAAAATCTATCATTCGTTGATGCTTTACAGATAAATATAGTGATACAACACTCCATTGGTTTGTTTTTACCAACAAAGAAATCGCTTTTGGTGTTTTCAAAACCTTTTGACTTATTTTTCAGCTTTACAAAGTCAGAAGGTACCTAGTGTTAAAACACTCCGTTACCCACTTTCTGCTGAATTTTCGGGGCATTACGTGTGGAGTGGCGGAGTTCAAAGCCGCGCTTTGCTTTGTTACCAGAGCGAAGAAATGAAAAAAAATATTCTTGTTCCACTACGCCATAACGGCCTCTTATAAAAACTCTTTGCTCTAGATATTAATAAATATTGACTTTTATGTAACCAATAAATATTGATTTTTGATAAAAATCTAATAAAATTAAATAATTTTAAATGAAAGCGCATTTTCTCACGTCTCTTATATATTAATTAGTATCTAGTTTATATAATTATGCTATTAAACTGGACGCCCAAGCGAAGCGGAACGAATTAGAGCGATAAAAATATATAAAAATATATATTTTACGTTAAAATGTTATCAGTATGGTTTATTAGATGGCTATAGGTTCGATTATCACTCAGAGGTACTATCTATTTAAATTATTTTAGTTTTCCCACTTTCATAAATTATAAACGGCGTTAGGTTTCGCCATTGGATTACATAGTATCTTGATAATTAGACAGAAACTGGAGAACAGAGTGTAACAACATAAGGTTGTCTCTCTCTTCTCTACTATAATGAAAGAGGTTCGTAGTAAGGTATACCTTACCTTACTACGAACCTCTAGGCGTAATTGTAAAAAAAAAATATTATTAAAATAAAGTAATATTTATAATGTCGTTACACTCCACTATTATTTAAAATTAAAACATAAATGTTTCAATTTCGTGCCGACTGTAACATTATTTTTATTATAAATAATAAGTAATATTTGTTCATCTGAAATGATGAACACTTAAATAATGTTTTCACCTGCATGACAATTAAATGAATATTAACTTTAAAATTCAATAAGACATTCTCTAGTATTAAAGGAACTAAAACTACTAGTATAATAAAATAAACAGCGAGAATTATAGCTAGGAGGTAAGTGCCAAGCCAGGATTGTGCGATTTTAATTAAAATTGTTTTTAAGAGGTCCTCTCTCTTTTATAGACAAAGTACGGCGTTAAGTTTCGCTACTTAATCAAAATTAAAATATTCATTATTCAATTAGGCCATTACAGGCACTTTTGAGTTACACAGAATGTCAGTAGTTATATAGAGATGTCAGTAGAGTCAGTCAGAAACGAAACTACCAATAACACTTAATGTCTTGAATATTAATTACACAGTGAGTGAGGAAAAAGCTTGCAAGAAAAGCATGGGGGTGGTTTGCTTGCACTACCTTATATGTATTATAGTAAATTTTTTGAAGATTCTAAAAAAATACTCCTTAATACATATTTATGTCTAAAACTTTCATAAATAAATTATTTTTTAATATTAAATATGACATACAATTTTATTTAATAACTAGAAGAGTTGAGTTCGATATATATACGATTTATGCATTCAGGTAGTAGTTTTTTATTTATTTTTCCCAAAGCACCTGCATTTAACGGTTTGTAATAATTAACATAATAAAGTATATCTTTTCTTATCTATTTTCTGATATGGCTATCAATTTTATTATATTCTGATTGACACCTTTATAGGTCACTAGTCGTCGCCTACAATTTTGTTTGCGTGGACTTTAAGATGTAAAATGGAAAATCTAGTTCTTTTCCTGTTCGCATAGGAATTTAGTTAATAACACAAATATAATATTAATACATTTTTTATAATATGCATCATTTGTACAATCAAAATCTAAAGTCTATTTTCTCTTGAAAGCGGCATTTAAATCAGTTGCGCAATCTGAAAGGTGGTAGTGTTTGTGGTGGTGGTCTCGTTGTATTATAATATGTAAAGAAATTAAAAATTATAGGCATAATAAAACGATTGAAAACCATTACTTTTATAATTTTAAGCTAAATTACATATTTTCTAAAATTTTTAAAAACGAGATTTTAGGCTTATCGGAATATAGATATAATTAGCAAAACAGTAGTAAAATACGATATTTTAGTCCGCATTTATGGCAAGGATCCATCGGCGTTTCGTCCAAATTCGAAATAGAGAAAAGCGAGGAAATGAAAATAATTCAATTCCCCGAGAGACGATTGAACCCACACTTTTCTTAGTTACAATTAGGTGCTATCCCACTGCACTACGATGCCTACATCTAAATCTAAACACAATTATTTTTATGATCAACATAGAGGTATCATAAATCACATTCAACAAGTAATACAATTCAAATAAATAACCCTCGTCCAGCTGTTGCATACTTTGCATCCATTTAACACTTTAGATACAGGTTAGACCTGCGATTATTATTGATTAAAACATCTGTATTATACAAGCGTTGCTAGAATTATATACATTAGTTAATTAAGCAGGAAATTATTAGTTTAATATAATAGAAGAAGAAGAAGAAGAATAGAAGATATTCATATCCTCGAGTGGGGATCGAACCCACAACCAGTCGCTATCTAGTCATTCACACCTTGTCCCCTGCGCCACGGATGGCCTAATGAAATAAGTGATTATAATTTGTACATAAACAGGTATTAATATTGAACTTCTCACAAGCCTTAATAATTAGTTTAGTCTTCAATTTGCCTTGCCTTAGGCTCAAAACAAACTATCATATTAATATGAGATCCAGAATTCAAATAATATTAAATAATCATCATAAGAGTTCCAATTCGACCATTAGTAGATTAATAAGTCTCGACTCTACATTTACTTCGCCGCTATGAATGGCAAAATCTGCTGAAAAAATTCTATTTCTTTCTCTCCTATTTCTACGCTAACATTATTTAATATCTTCTATATATATAAAATTCTCTACTATTATTCTCTACTATTCTCACTGACTGAGGTAAGACGCACGCACAGCCGTAACCGCTGTGCGTAGAAACGTGAAATTTGGACAGATGTGTACTTTCGTAATCTGGACATCCACTAAGAAGGGATTTTGTAAAATTTTAACCCTAAAGGCGTGAAATAGGGGTTGAAAATTTGCATGGAAAAAAATTTAAATTGGCACCAATTTTTTTGAAATTCAGACTCTTAAAAGTATTTAATTGAACACATGTTTCATAGTATTCTAGAATTCTTCCCCTAAGGGTGCAAATAAGGGGTTAAAAGTTTGTATAGAAAAATCTTTAAAACGCCACCGATTTGAAATTTAGACTCTTAAAAATATCCGCTAGTCATTATATAAATATCTATAAAAAAACAAAATATTAAGGAAAGATAAGAATGATTCGAGAAAATTTTGGTTGAGAACAAGACTTGCCTAGTATGGCGTTCACCTGCACCGACACCTGCCGTACATCTGAAACAGATGCCCACTAGTGATGAGCGAATACCGATAACATTTTGACAGTGTTTACGGAAAACGAAGTATAAAATGACCTATGTAGCTTTAATAATTGCTAAATTTACATATTTTTAATAATTTGCAATTATACTGGGAATTGGATAGGGTAATTATTATTTTTTTATACCTACTTTGAACGTAATACGATTCACAGTAGCAAATGTTTTGTTCTATATTTGAATATATTACTTAATTATTTTTTATCTTCGCACGATATCAATGTTAGATAAAATGGTTTTTTTTGGCAAATTTCAATTTAATGGTTATTATATTACACTCTATAAATATATCATTTAGCTCTTTAAATATTATTTTATGAAATTTTACATATAAAATTACTGATTAACAAAAAAAAACAAAACATTTTTATTTTCTAGTAAGTATACATAGTTACAACACTATTCGGTCTCATCTCGTGCAAGTTCCATGCACATATCTGTACGCAAGTCGAATTTAATTGATAAAAGATATTGAATCTAATAAACCTAACTGTTAATATATTTAGTTTATTAACATTATATTTTAAATTAATAAATAAATAAAGTACATACTGGCCCTCTGATTGTAAACAAGATGATTATGAGTTCGATTTCTATTCGCGGAAATGAATTATATTCTTTTGCAAAGAGTGATGGAACTTAATGCCGCACTTAATTAACACCGCGATCGTTACCAGAGCGAGAATATGAAAATATTAAATATTTCATTACCCCGAGAAGGAATCGAACCCATACCAGTCGCTCCTGCTGCGCAACGGCCTATAATAACCTTCCTTCAGTAAATTAACTGTATTTTTTATTCGAACCAGTAGTTCCCGAGATTCGCGCTTACAACCAAACAAACTCTTCACCGATATAAATATTAATATTAAAGTAGCTTTTTTTATTGAAGATAGGCAAGCATTTGTCCGCTATCTCACCTGGTGGTAAGTGACGATGCGAACGAGGGTGGAGCATGCTTGCCTAGGCAGTGCCTATTCACTCGTTCTTTAAAGAGGGCCAGGGTTATACATGTCGGGGAACAGTTCAGCAGAGCTATAAAAGAAACAACGAATAACAAGCACTCTTACAATCCACGCAGCTTATACTCGTACTTATTGAAACTGAGAAAGGAATGTAAGAACAGTAAGGACAAAACAAGAATAAATATAAATTTATTAAGACTAAATCAAGATTACGGCCAAAAGTAAATTTTACCATATTTTTTTTAAGAGTAAGTAATTGACATTGACCCACTAACCAAATCTGTGAAGGAATTTTAATTTTCAATTTATTTTTAATCCAATTATTTTAAAATATATATATATAAAACGCGAATTTAATCGGTATTTTGGGATATTTTGAATGACAACCTTAAACTTTTTGATTTTTCATATGGTTATGGTTAATTTTGGAAATCTCTTACGCAATAAGCTGTTATTAATAATTATACTGTAATGCTAAAACTGTATCAATTAATAATTATTATTTGTATTAATTTATACAGTTTTAGCATTAATTAAATTAATAATAATTGTTATTAATTTATACAGTTTTATCATTATAGTAGTTTTATTTTTGAAATGATAACAGCCAAAATTTGAGGTCAGTCGTCGTACAGTACCTACACAAGCATGTGACTGTAAATGCGATACGTCGTGGGTTCGATTCCCACTCGAGGAAAAGAAAAGATATGATATTTAATATTTTCGTCTCATTACTCTGGCGTCGAGGCGAAGCGCGGCGTTGAGGTCTGCCACTCAACACACAACGTCTCAAAATTCCGCTGGAAGTGGAGAGTAGTGAAGAGAGAGTGGAGAGTACTAGGATCCCTCTGTCTAGTACCTAAGTATTGCCTAATATAACCAGGATTGTATTTTTTTCCATTATAAATGTAAAAAAAAAATTATAAAAGGGTTGCGCTTTAACCTTTTGAGGTACGGAACCCTAAAAAAAGTATCAGATGCAAAATATAAGTAGCAATTTAAATATACTTTTAAGTATAAATTATACCTTATTTTAAACGTCACTTGTTTATCTCATACAAAATTACGATACCCGTTCACGTATTTACCCGATAAATAGAACTTATTATTAAAGCCTTCCACAGTTCAGGTTTCTACCTGCGGCCTAGTACTTGTAAAGAGCATGCGGAAAGCATAATATATTAAACGAATACCAGTAGCTAGTGTTACAACCTAAAGAGTGAATCAACTGTGTTACTTACTTCTTACTACAGCTTCACGCTGTATCCCGCATGTAGCAGGGTAGACAGAGGGAAGTCAGTGTTAAAACACTCCGTTCCCCACTTTTTTCTAGGCTTTGAGGCAATCCTAATTCATCTATTGATAATTGAGACCAATGTAGCTTTATGGTATAGCGTCTAACGTAAATCGTAAAAATTTCCACGAGCTTCGTTGAATCGTTCAAATTATTGTATACTATACTACAGAAACAATATAAGAAAAAATATTTTTGTGGCCATTGTCCTTTCTCCATATAAAACTGTAACGAGGTCATAATTAAAGAGATTTTAATACCTATTTAAGGTATAATAATAAATTAACAGAATGCACATTTATATATAAATACATATTTAAATATAAGTTAAATCTTTTTAGCACATACTAAGAGTATAATTATATTATAATTATTTAAACAAACAAGAAACATGTCGCCTTGAAATATAAGTTAATTTTAATTGAACTTTAGCAGCTGTTTAAGCTCATACCGTTGGATTTTTTACTTAATTCACATAGCAATTTAGGGAGAGGGAACCTGGAAACCTAGTGTTATGACACTATTCTTATTAAGATACTTCCGCTTTCCACTTTCTGCCGAATTTAAAGCCCGCGGAAAATAGAGAACGGAACATTGATCGATCTGTCTACTCTGATATGTGCGGGATAAAGCGAGAAACTAAAAAAATAATTAAAAATGAAATAGTAAAAAATATATTCCCAGCAAATTAATAAAGCTGTCTCTAGTTTATGTTCTAGTTTATACAAATTATAGTTGCGTTTGTAATTTCGCGTAGCTCATCGTAATGCATCACGGGTTTTGAATTTCCATTGTCATATTCCATAAATGTAGTAACTGGCGTTAGTAAAAAACAAATAAAGTAGAGTTAGGAATGTATTATATTATATAATAATTTATTATTTACTTTGTTGCGTTTAGTATTAAGTAGGGAAAAAAATATTTTAAAATGCACATTTATTTTTGTGGACTACTTTGAAAAATGAAGATGGTAGAATATAATTCCTTTGAATACACATTTTAATATAGATATATATGTTTGAACATAATAAGGTTAATGTTTATTAAGAAAACGTTATATTTTTATACGTTTTCTTAATAAATATTTTTCTTTCCTAACACTTTAAAAAATGTTAAAAAGATCCTAAAATTGATACGGAAACCTCGGTACGAGCCCGACTCGCACTTTACCGCTTTTATTTGTTGCTTATGGTATCATCATGTTTAAGATATTAATCGTGTAGTTTTAACATGAAGAATATTACAGAATAGGATATTGATACAATTATTATTATCTTTTATCTCTCTTAATAAGAAGCGGAACAAGTTTTTTTTTTCATAATTATATTTATATACATTCACTTTTTGCATATTATAGAGACATTACTTATAGAGTCCAAATACCAGTCGAGAAGGCAGAAACGTTATTGCAAATGCGACCGGTCGTAGTTTCGATTCCTATTCGAGGGAATAAAGCCTCGTGTAACCTCTAGGAACCGAACCTACATTTACAATGCGGACATAGGCACTGCCTAACGTGTTTCTACTATAGTGTCGCCGTTACATACCTTATAGACAGAGAGAATTTAGTGACAAGACACGTCGTTCTTCACTTTCCGCCTAAATTTGAGACATTATGGGGTGAGATTGCTGAACTTAACGCCGCGATGTGTTACCGAAACATGGAAAAAATAAGTTACTTCCAAAGACTTCCAAGCTTCCAAAGAGTCCACAAGCATGCTCCACAATGGAATTTTATAATCTCACATAGTTTAATTATGTTTAATTAATGTTCATGAATATATCGTGGATTGAGACATCAAGTGTATTTATTCAGCTGCTTTTACATTTGTTCTGTTCTTCCGGCATTTCGTGTTACCCCAATATTTACAAATAATTTACTTTAAAAATGGCGAAACCTATTGTTTAATATCAATTTTATTGTTATTTGTGTATGGGAATTGAACGGCGCACTTTTCTTTGGTACCAGAATTAAGTCAGCCTCGACACCAGAGCAAAGAAATCACACGCTTGTGCTTTATTTATATAAATGTATATTTTTTCGATTGCTCAAATTAGTTAGGTTATTTTAAATAGAATATAAACTGTCTTAACATTAAAATATCTTAGGCTACCAAGCCAATTGCTAGTGATGCGTGAAGATAAAAAAATCCAAATATGTTTTTTTTTTTCATAAATATAAAATGTAATATTTATACACTTTCTATCACGCAGGCAGGTTATTTGCACTCCGCTACGTGATAACGCTGGCGTCACGTCAGGTGATATAATTATATTGCTTGTTTACTTTGTCGCGAATTCGTTTCTATCGGAAGTAACGTCTTAGATTAGACTAAGATTAGAATTTTTTCTATATATTTTTTACAAGATATCAATAAAAGGCGTTTAATAAATAATAAACAGTAATATGAAGTGTGATGATTGTGGGTTCGATGTTCGTTTTGGGGAAAATTTTCCTCTTTTTCGCTGACTCTCAAAACAACATTATCTTTAAAAATGGTTGTCTTTTAACCCTAACCTACATCGATATAAATAATTAAATAACTTTCCTAAATATCTTATTGCTATTATTGTAAATATACTATTTGTTAATTTAAAGCTCTATCACTTAAAATAACTTGAATTGGTAATTTTATTAAATAAATTAAGAATACAAGAATCGAGATAAGAATGTAGGATGACCTCAGATCAATATTGGCTCTAAAGAGGAATCAAAATATATAATTCTTATAATGAATTAATAACTAACATACTGGTGTCGCGGAGGGGCAAAAAGTGTGTAAACGCTACTGATTATGGGTTCGATTCCCACTCGAGGAGATGAAATATTTAATTAAATTTATATTTCTATGTCTTTGCTCAGGCGTCGAGGCAAAACGCGGCGTTGAACTCCGCCATTCTGCGCTTCGTCTGCACGTCTTAGACTAGACTCCCTCTGCCTACCCTACTACATGTAGGATACAGCGAAGATACGTTACCAGAGCAGAGCGGAGAAATTAAAGCATTAAATATTTCATTTCCTCGAGTGGGAATCGAACCCACAACCTATCGCGTTGAAATTCGCATGCTTGTGACCCTGCGCCACGACTGGCCTCTACAAACAAAAAGAAATTATGAATATTACTAGAAGCTTACAATTCATATACCAATCTAAACTCCTAAAAGTCTTCTTACTTTTTATACAAAAAAAAGCTGATTAATACCAGAAAAAACCAATAGGCCAATAGGTCAAAGTTAAACAAATATCTATGTTGATTTATATGTAATTTTTACTTTTAAACATATAAATATTTAAATATATAATTCAATTATGAAGTCGTAATAATGTAAATTTATTTTATTTGCCATATATTGACATATCTTATAGTAATCTGTCGCCATTAGCAATAAAATCACTCTTAAGTCTATTTTAAAACGACTATTTTAAAAATTCAACTGTCTATCAATATCTATTATATATCAAAAAAATATGGCAAAAAATTTAAAGTATAGAAATATTTTTTTTATTTGTGTCGCAAAAATTGTGTAAGAAATATGTAATGAAATAAAAAAATATATTATGAAAAATATAAAAAAAAGAAACATTTATTTTGGAAAAAAAATCAAAGCAACAAGTATTTCTTGTTATACGCAGAGGGAAACTAATGGTAAGACGCTCTGTTCCTCATTTTCCGCCCAATTTTGGAGGCAGTGCATGTTGAATGGCGGAACCCAACGCCGCTGTCTTCATACCAGATCAGAACGAGAAGATGCAAAAAAGCAGCCTCATTAATTCTTATATATATTTTTAAGTCATATTACGAAATTTGTTAAGGAAATTACATATCATATAGTACCAAAAAAACGTAAGTACTCTTATTTACTCATTGATAACGTTTCTTGTCCGATAACGGGAGCAAATTGCTTTTCGCACAACAAATAAGGGGACACGTTTAATGCATTGTACCGACAATATCTACGCAACTACGGAATATTTATTTTTCTATACTTATCTACGATTGTATTTAATTATGTATATATGTATTTGATTAAATATATCGTTTGAAAACTTAACGCTTCCCGCTCTATCCCGCATGTTGCAGAGTTCGCAGGATCGACACCAGAGTAAAGAAATGAAAATTATAATTTTTATATTATATAGACTTTTTTTATATCTCTCTCTATACATTATAAGACTGTAATTGATCGATGAATGACTGTCTTTGGTGGCATTTATTGATGTAATAGAACCCAAAACCATCACTATTCTATTTTGAATTGGTTCATTAATTAAAAAAAAAATACCAATTAAAAGTATTACCTGCTGCCTATAATATTAAATAACGGTGCTATCTCAATTTTCCTCACCAGAAAATTAAAAAAAATAACCCCCCAATGAGAATCAAACCCAAAACCCACGTCTACAGAGAGATACAGAACCACTACGACTATGCAAAAAAATAATAGATTAAGTTAATAATTTTTTTTTCCTCAGCCAGTAGAAACATCGTAAATAGGTCACCATACTGCAAATTACCCACATACGAACAGAACAATGTATTTTTATTATTATGAGTAAAATTGTCTCGGTAATTACTTAACGGACACACGTTCAAAGACAATGGAGGTGCCGTTTATGAAAATTACTATTTCATGTATTAAGTAAGGGACCCTTAGAATCGCTAACAATGTACTCTATTGTCTTGTTTTCATGTAAATAGAGATAAATTACTTGTCAGTCATTTTTTGCTTAAATTAGAAATTTTATATTATATGTCAGCTTCACATAGTATCCCGCTTATAGCAGAGGTAACCTAGTCCCCCGAGTAGGGATCGAACCCGCAACGACCACGTTACATGTGACGTTATGCCCCTGCGCCACGACGCACTATGGGAAATCGAGGTCTGTATCAGATCAAAAATCGATAACTTTTTTATTTGTAAAGATAAACAATTAAATTTTTGCATAAGCATAAAGTATGAAATAGTGCGTTAGGTGACGTTCAGATATTATACTTTTATTGGAGAATATATATATAAAAAAATAATGAAAAGAAAAGTTTTCAGTAAATAATAGTAAAAATTAAAGTAATAATAGTAAAAATGTATTATTAAATTAGTTTATTATTATTCCCGACTGCTAAGGAAGAGTTATGGTTTTCGCGCGTATTTTGTATGTATGTACGTATGTATGTATGTATGTATGCAATATTCTTTATTACCTTGTATCTCCAGAACCGCTGAACGGATTTACATAATTGAGGTACCGTTATATTCGCTTTAGCACCCCAAGTGTTCTTAGATAGGTGACGTTAAAAAATAATAATCATGACGGCTGTGGGACGCCATTGTACTTAGTAAAAAAAAAAATTTTTGGTTTCGAATACCACAATATGGGTATCAAATTAAAGAGCTTGACACGAGGATTTCAAAAAGGTATATCATAATTGTCATTACCATAATGAATCCTAACAAAAATTTGAAAAATAAAAAAATATTTATTAAAAAACAAACACCCCGACTGCATAAATCTGAAAAGAAATTAACAAGCCCAATAGTTTATTAGGATGAACAGTCGGGACCTATAAGTAATTCTTCAATCAATAAAATCTTTACCAGGAACCTCAAATAATTTATAGAGGTGCTAATTCTTCTCCTATTGAACGTAAACCCTGCAGCTTCAATGTATGGGAGTAATAATTCACGCTTGGAACACTAAAAATATTCGTCATTTTGAAAACACTTAATAATAAAACGTCTGTTAGTAATTTTATTACTAATTTGTAATAGTTTTTTGAAATTAATTCACTCTTCATATAATTTCATAAATGAGGGTAGTGTGAATAAATGATTGTGCAAAAAGTGTGCAAAATGAAGATAAAACGTCCTTTTATCAATAAATAACAATAATTTTATGGAAATTTACTACAATCTAATCAATTAAATAGTAAAACATTAGAAACTACAATAGATAGAGTTTTCGTGTCCCCTGACTTGTATCGCAGTTTTCGTGATAACTTCTCAGTCTGCAGGTCTCTGCAGCTGATTTTTTATAAATGTTATTTATGAATATCTGGACTATATAACAATATCAAATATAACGCGTCAGGAGACGTTGGTAACTGTTAAAAGTCTCGATGAACTTTAAACAAGTACCTTTTTTCTCTTCACTTATTGTTAATATTTTTTATAAAAATCGACGATATCCACAATAAAATAATTGTTTTAAAATCTACATACTATGGGCTCTTCAAAAATATATAACACTTTATACCTACTTGCACATTTTTTTAAGAAAATTATGTTTAAAGTATCAAAGTGAACTACCTGAAATAGACATTCTCACAAATGACAATTTTTGACGATGAATAAATATATATTCCAAATGTAATTCACGAAAAAATAATTCATAACATTAAAGTTCCACTCTTATACTACTAATTAAAAAAAAATTGTGCGTCAGGGACGACTTTGAAAAAATGACTTTTGATCTGCCGTTGTTCTACCATTGTCCATAGTGCGACGGCCTCATCCTCTATATACCATACTAGCACAGCCCGCCCGCGGCTTTGCCTGCGTGATATACGTTATTATTAATTTCTTGTCTCCATGAGCACCTACGTCCTATAAGTAACTCCTATGCAAAATTTCAGATTCCTAGCACATGTAGTTTCTGAGATTTCGTGATGAGTGAGTGACGTTTCGATTTTATATATATAGATTAAACAAATTGGTGGTAAAAACCGGAACCAATAACCGGATGCACCACTCCCTTATATTCCAGAAATAAGCCAGAAACCTCCAATTCGAAAACACAAGATAGAAATCGCAAACAATCTCTAATTAAACATAAATTTCATGTTTATGACAGTTAATTGAGTTTTTAAATACAATTACTAAGATAATGTCTCAAAAGATAAGAATTCTTTTGTGGAAAATCGGGCTAATTATTATAAAAAAAAAAATGCTTCGAAGTACTGGAGTATGTTATTAAAGGTATGTAGGTTTTTTTGTGTGGAACTTCCTTTCATGGTCAGTGCCAAATTATACGGTCTTATTATTTATTATACGAATGATAAAATTACTAAATATTTTATTGTGAAAGTTGCTCTATATTTATGAAATTCTTGCGGTATTGTATGGAAAACGTGATTTAACCGTTGAGGCACAAGTGTCTGACTATAACGACGGTTGTGAATTCGATTCTAACTTTAGGCAATAAATTATTATTTGTTAATATTTCTTTGCTCTGGTGCCAAAGCAGAAGCGTGGCGTTGAATTCTGCGATTCAACTCGCATGTCTCGAAAATTCGGCAACAGGAACTGCTTAACTCTTAATACTAGGTTCCCTCTGCCTATCCTATTATGTAGGGATATAGCGTAAAACTGATTACATTAGATTAAAATATCTAAATGATAACAGATTGTTATTTTTCTCTTATCTGCTTTATCAGGGTCGTCTCAGTTGAGGACTCAAAATCTCACGCCTTTTAATTATTTTGGAAAACTCAAAACTCCGTGAAAGCGTTTACTTAATTTATTTTGTGTATTTTATTTTTAATTAGATCAAAAAAAAAGATTTTCTGTGGGAAGTTGTTGTGTAAATAAAACAATGAATTGAATGAAAAAAAAATGTTAAAGGACAACGGTAAATTCTGAATTTCGCAAGAGATTTGTATAGAGCAATTACTGTAGAATTTAAAGTATGTTTATTTAAAGTATCTTTATACTTCACAATATTAACGTTTTAAGGGTTTTGTGCCTCAAAAGGTATAAACGGAACCTCTAATATGAAATTTAGGATGAAGTATGAACTTACAATACTTATAAAGGAAAAAAATCCGTAAAATAAAAATTATAGGTATTTTATAGAAAATAATAATAACAAACTTATATTTGTAGTTCATTTCATATAAAATGAGTACATGTGCCCGCAAACTTAAGATTGACAACTTTTATAAGTTGTAATTCCCGTTGACCTAATGATCCTAACATAGATAGTGAAGGCTCGGTGGGCGAGGCCGACTCGCACTTAACCAGTTTTTTTATTACATAACAGTAATTTAAGTTGAAAACAGACATAAGAATCAAATGTACTACCATCAATGCTATAGCCTACTCTAGTTGAACTCAAGATATCAATAGTTACTCTCAATGTACTATACTTAACTCTCTTTATCTTTCTATCAGTCAACACACAATAAACGGAAAACAAAGTGCCTTAACACTAGATTTCCTCTCCCAACTACAGCGTGAACATAAAAAAACTAGAACAACCAAAAAAAAACAATAAAACAAATTAAACGTGTTAAAGAAAATATAAATCGTGCATATTTCAAAGGCCATACGAATCATAAAAGTTAATGTGACACCATCGAGTGAATCACTCGTACAAAAACCATGCCTCGAACCTCGTACCTCCACCTTGAACTTTATATGAAACATTAGCGATTTTTTCCGCCTGCACACTACGAACGGATGGTTAATGAATAGGAACTGTAGCTATGCTGTGGAAGTACATTATAAAGCTGTTTTTTTTTAGTTGTATATAGCGGTAGGCAGAGGGAGCCTAGTGTTAACATACTCTGCTCCTCAATTTCCACTAAATTCTGGAGACTTTGCCTTGACTCCATAGAGAAAAAAATGGAAATATTCCATAATTTATTTCTTCGAGTGGGAATCGAACCCAAAACTTGTGGTGTTTACAGCCACACTTGGCCCCCTGCGCCACTAATAGCCTCTTAAAGTTTTCACTTATCTATTATGTTCAATATATAATTTTTTTAAATGCGCACCCACGTGGCATAAACTAGACGGAATGTATCAGTAGTAGGTTCGAATCACACTAGGGTAAAAATACTGTCATATGGTCTTCATAAAGACAGCAAACAATATATTAAGAAAGACAGAAAGTATGAACAAAATGACTGATCACTACATTCTTTTTAAAATCAAAGTTAATATTGCATTTTTAAAAAGTAATGAAGCAGTATCCAACACAAAAAAAAAACAAATAGAACCCTAGTTCCTGAGATAAGCGCGCTCAAACAAACAAACAGTTCAACTTTACTATATAATAATATATATTTTTAAAATTATACTCAACAATTTAAAATAATGTGTGAATAATACCTGTAACGGAATGTAGAAATTCTGTTAAAGGTAATTATAAAAAGAATTTTAATGGCTGAAATTTAATGCCTTGATACAGTTGGCCAGCGAGTGTAACGTTCCACATTTTGGTGATTGTATAGAATAAAATGCGTGACAACAAAAAAGATTTTAAAACAATATGTAATGTGATTCTTAGGTATATGTAATATATCCTGTTTATCTAGTTAAGTTTAGTGGAATTAAAGCTTTATCCCCTATAAGAGGGAAGGCAGAGGGAACCCAATACGCTCCGAGACATAACCTCTTAATAGCACAACTCTGCTTTGCCTAGCTTTTTTAATAGAGCGGAGAAATGAAAATAATTTGAATATTATTATTCAGATTCCTTGCCACTGCACCTAGATGGCCTTGATACATATATGAAATATAAGCAATGCCTCCAGAATTCGTCCAAAAAGTAAAGCTCGGAAGTGTTTTAATCGGAAAAGAGTGTTTTAACACTCCAAGATTCCCTATGCCCATCCAGCTTGCTATGTTCGGCATACAAGGTGAAGCTAAAAACAAATAAAAAAAATATCTATCAATTTAAAGATTACGTCAAATACATAATTTGATTTCAGAATTATTTCTTATATTTAGATATGTCCTAACTATGTCACGAATAAAATTAAAATGCAATTAAAATATTATGGTAATGTTTTATTTCTGTATGTACGAAGATTCATACATTGTTATTATTGCCAAAGGAACTAATTCACTAAATTACTAAACAATTTCTCATATTATAAAATTTGAATAAGTTTACTAAAAATAATATTTCTTAGAGATAATCATAAAAATATTTATCAAAAACATTCTTAGCCGCGTTTGTCTTTACATACTAGTCACCGTAAAACTTGGCAAGACACAACAATTTTATTTACACGTGCTGCCATCTAGTGGTAAATAGCGGGACTGACCCTTGCTCATATGAATTCTAAAATGACAAAATACTAAGAAATCTAAATTGACGTAACATTTAAATCTATTAAACATAACTAATTCTTGTTGTCGTGATATATCATTCTATAACATTTGTAGAAATTTATGTAATAAGGGACAAAACTAATGTGATGCATTTGCCAGAACTCGTTATTTATTAAATTGAATCGATTTTGATTTTGTTTTTAGCTTTCACTATGCGGGGAACCTAGAACACTAGGTTTCCAGTACTAGAAACATCATTAAGACTTCCGTTTCCCAGTTTCCCTTTAATTTTTTAAGTATTGTGTATTGAGTGGCGAAACTCAACGCCGTGCTTTGCTCTTACAATTAAACTTGTTTTACAATTAAACGTTGTAAGCATCATATATATTACTGTGGGACAGTCTCTGTAGATAAGTTACTGCGTCGTCTATCCGGCTTCGTCTTATTAAATTAATAGTGACGTTAGATTCATTCAATCGGCATAAAATGTCTTTGAATGGACGGAAGGTATCAGTAAGTCCTTCTCACGATTACAGGTCTAGGATATATATATATATATTGTAATTATTTAATAATTTGTTAGTATGTACGTATAAAATAGAATTATTTATTTGAAAGAAAACTTTTTCTAAAATCATAATAACTTAGAGCTACTAACCTTTCATCGATTTCTGGAGGCGCGATTCTAGAGGGAAGAAATGAAAATATTTAATTTTTAATTTCCTCGAGTGAGAATGGAACCCAAAGCCAGCTGTGTTGTGTTTCTGCGCCACCACTGGTCTCTCTCATATTAATATATAAAACATTATTACTATAAATTAAAATAATACACAAATGGATTATAAGTTAATTAGTACTCTGAACAAAACGCCAAATTAATGAACGAGACAAATAATGAAGTCGAATGAATTACTCTCTGTGGACTCATAAAGGCAAGCTCACATTATACTACAGACTATCGTAAATAAAATATTAATATTAAAATATTAATAATATGTTTATTTAATTTTTTGAGGCCAGCTGTGTGTGTAAAGTTGTAAACGCAACGGTTATAGGTTCAATTCCCACTCAGGAAATGAATTATTATTTATTATTATTTTGAAATTCTTCGCTCTGTTACCGAGGCAAGTTGAGTTCTGCCACTTAACACGCAATGCTTGAGAAAATCAGTGGAAAATAGAGAACGAAATCTTTTAACACTATGTTCCTCTGTCTACCCTCTTACACGCGGGTTACAGCGTGAAGTTGAAAATAAAAAAAAAGTAAAATTAAGGTTAACACCACAGTTAACAGCCAACACAATAACCAATTAGCATAACGAGTTCGTGTAATACAGCCATTACCTTTTTCACGTAGAATCGATATATACTAATCAATAGTTATAGGTTTTCAAAACCGCTCCCTAGATAGATTCCTAACAAGAAAATTGCCGTCGTCTAGACGATGCGTTTATTAGCTTATTATTATTTATTTGCAAGTTGCAACTGTGGTTTAATGTTTATTATATAGTGATTTTACTATTTAATTAAATTAGATATATTATATCTTTTTAATTAAATTAGATAAAATAGCTTAAGTTTTAGACATAGCGTGAAGAGGGACGCGACGTAACTTATTTTTATATTTATACTTAAAAATAAATAATTAAATTAGCTTCACGATGTATCTCACACACAGCAAGGTAGGAAGAGACAACCTAGTGTTAAGACACTTCGATTCTCACTTTCCGTCGAATTCTGGAGGCATTGCAAACGATAAAAAGAAGAATATAATGAATAAAGGTTTGAAAGTAAACTATATAATATTGCATACTAAGAAAATTGTTCATATTTTTTTCCTTCGTATTTTCATAACAATTTACGAATAAGACCAACTGTTAAACCTATATGTATATTTTACAGCTACTAATAAATATGCTAGCACCTACATATGGTGAGGTAAAATGCATAAATAACCCCCAAAACTGTTCAACCCCGAAAAGTAAGGGTACGTTACGTTAACCCTTTATGCAACTGTCACTATTAAAATGATAAAAAATCAAAAATAACCAAAACTCGTCTGACCATTTCAAACGGTCATTATTTTTTGCCCTAACGTCTTCTTTATATGGGAGTCTTATGATTAGGATAAGTATCCACTAAATATGTTTAAATATATTAGGAAATAATATTAGTTATATTATAATACAGAGAGAGTAGCTATATGTCTCACTGCGTACTTCTGGCAAAGGTAGTGAATTCAAATTCCACTTTAGGGCATTGTTTATATTTTTTAAATGTGGTATGATATCTCAGCCTAATAAACAAGAAATTTCTCTAATCAAGAGATAATAGTAAGAAAAGATAATAGTTAATATCGTAGAGTGACTTTTCAGTTAAACTTAAATATTATTTAAAGCGCAGTATTTTTTTAAAATAATAGTTGCAAATGATTCACAGACAGACATTTAGCTATCTCAAAGTAATTAATCATCTCATTAAATATATTTTAATATAATACAATCATTTATTTGTCTGTTTGTAAAATTAATATAATTTGCCTAACCGAGAATTTCACCAAAACGGTTTGTTAAAAATGTAATAATTAAATCTCTCTATCATACAAAAAATATAGAACGACATAGCATTAATTTACCAGTGGAGCACCAAAAGGGTTGACGGTAGCTCCCAAATTATCGCTACCCTTATAATTTAAACATAATTTAGCTAAAGACGGGTAACGAAAGGTGTTTGAAGGGGCGTCTAGTAATGATATCGATGTTGTCTTGTCTGTATGTAATTAAGGTAAATTTGGGCACCTTCTACGTACGAGCTGTCGTTTACGTTTTTATTTAAAGTCGTTGTTTCTGACGGAATTCTTTATTTATAGCAAATTAAGTAAAAAAGAATTTTCATACTTATATTTAATTAATATTAAAAACGTTAAATTTTTAAATACTGAACGTATTTAGATGAAATCTCACAATAATATATTTTTTTTATTAAACAACACATAACCTTTAATTTATGTAAATATTATATAATTCAGGCATAATATAACAATAAGTTTAAGCGGCTGAAACGTCGTATGAGTCGCTAGTTAAAAATATCGCTAAAAACTTAAGAACTAGTTGACAATATAAAGAATAGTTAAATAATAATAATGAAATATCGGAATGATATAAACAGGGATTATAGTAAAAAAGATAAAACATATAATAGATAACTGTTTGTTGAAATGTTATACAATATTTTAAAGACATATATTTTAACAAAAAAAAGGATGTCCAAAGGATTTTCAGTAAGATTTTCACAAAACTTATTTACCCTAAGATACAAACAATAATCAACAATTTATATTGTATTGTAAATTAACTAAGCATTGGAGGGGTTACAACAAAACGTAGGGACTCTATCGGGTGCTAATAATGAGACAGTGTCCGGTGTTAAGGGGTTGAATTACGCCACTAAACAAATATCTCAAACATTCAGCTGAAAGCGGAGAATGTGTGAAACTAAATAATATACCTAGACACAAATCCATATAGTAATTATATAGATATCCCGACATCTTTCTCGTATACTACAGACAGACACGGACACCATTACCATCTATTTCCTATTACGTAGACAACAAAGCTGTCGTGCGTTGGCACACGTTTGTGCAACGGGTGACTATTAACATACGGCGTGACGCCCGTCTAATATAATAATAAGGTGAGCGCGTGCGCTTGCGCTAGCCGCGTCGGGTACGGACTGTGGGGTTGGGGTTTTGGGGTTTTTATTTTTATGTTAATTTTAGAAATACATCTACATATTAAATAGCAAAGTCCAAAGCAATCGAAAAGCCTCCAGAATTTGGCGGAAAATGGAGAATGGAAGTATCTTAATAGAGATGAAGTGTGTAACACTAGGTTCCCAAGTTTTCTGTGTCTAAATTTAAGTGTTAAAACATTTAAATACCTTAAAGGATGTATATGTACATTATTGTAGGTATATTAATTGGATACATTGCTTGTGAAGGACAAATGTTTACTTCTATCTATATCGAAATCGATTAAGCTTATATTTTAAAAAAATATATTTGTCCTGTACCGGTGTTATTCATAGAAACGTAACTAAACTACATATTTTTTCACATTATAAAACTATACATTTCTCTAAAATACAATTTTGTCCTACAACTCCGGCCCTGGCCGTAATCTATGCGCAACGGGCAGCGGTCGGCGGGTGCGGGTTTTTTTTCCTCAAATTCGAACTACAATATACGCGGCGAGGTGTCAAAGCTATTCAACCCTTTAGCTACACATGCCGCGTTCCGTTTCCGATTGCGATTGTCATAATGGTACCATTGTGCTAGTCTGTCGGTATGTTTCCCAAAAACTCCTAAAAAAATGTTTTTCATACTTATAGTATTTTTATGATAATTTTACAATGGAATACATGAAATGTTCAAGAAATGACAAAAAGCCATTAGTGGGGCAGTGTCTGGGTGGTATTTGATCCCCACTCGGTGAAAAGATGAAAGAAGAAAACGAAGTGTCTCAATATTGAGTTATCTTCGGAAAAGAAGTATGAAAAATACATTTTACAATTATAAGTATAAATATTTTGCAATAAATATATATATATATATATATATATATATAGTTATATTTTTTCAACTAATTACTATAAGCTTATGCACATTAGGTTAAAGAGTTCCATACCTTAGCCACAAAATCTCCAAAACCCAAGCTTGTCCACAATTTCCGGCCAATCGTAAAACGAAAGGTGTATTTCATCCATTCTCTATTATATGTTACACGTGCTCTATTGCTATAGATATTTTGTATAGAAATTGCACATTTTGCGAACTATTACTGCATTCTTATAAAAAAAATCTTATAATCTTTTCTGTATTTTGAACTTTAAAAGCTTAAATTTAAGCTCAAAGTTTGTTTAAAACTTTAAGTTGTTAGAAAATCTGTTTTAAAGTTATTGGTATGTAAAATTTTATGATCCTCCATCAATCAGTCACAGGAAATAATCGAACCTCGTATATTGGTGCATTTGTTCAATTCCATACATTTGACTATTGACTATTATTCATTTTGGGACATCTGCATTGATAGTTTAAGTATTTAACTTTAAATTCAAATGCCTAAAAAATGTTTTATACAAGTTTACAACAAGATTTGTGGTATTGTATTGCCGTGAATCCAAGCCTGACGCTTGTAAGTTTGATTCCACTCAGAACAATCATTTTAATTTCGCAGCGTTGAGTTTCGCCGCAACGCACAATGTCTCGGAAACTAAATGAAATAAACGGAGATTCTTAACTAAGACCTGCCTATCCTGCAATATACTGGGAATTTCTTGAAGCGAAACTATTATTAAATAATGAGAAAAAAGAGAAAAACAACAAATTGTAAACATTTTGAGGTCGATATTAACGAGGAGATAATTATTTTAATGCCCGCTCTCGCAAAAGAGAAAAATACCTCTCTATCTATCTAATACAAGTAAGAAGTGAAAAATGTAGAGTTATAATACTCTTTAGAATAGTATTATTACTAAGTGTGCTCTAATAACACTTTAAAAAAATAAAAAAAGTACACATCGTCTCCAAAATATAATTCAATGTACTCTTAACATTAAAGCGAAGAACGAAGAAGCGAGGAACGGAGTGTCTTGACACTAGGTTCACTATACTTTACAGTTTTACTACCCTGCTAGGTGTTGAGCGTAAAGCTGAAAAGAAAGGATATGTCTACATATATAAAAAATATTATATAGTTTAACTTGAAATTCACAAAAATCTATCTGGCAGGTATACCTATTCGATTTGCGTCATACCAATGTCAACGGACTTTATTCAACTAGGTATATCGTTATTTCGAATTTTCTTATTATTTAACATTTTAGTTAGCCATTTTTTAAATAATTGATAAAATATGTTGTATTGTAAAAGTGTTAGGTACACGCAATACAATTCATAATTAACTAATCTTACATCTCACGTCATCCACTTTCGATCACATTTGACCTTTCTCATATTGTTTTATTAAAAAGGGCAGATTTAATTTGGCTATACTTATAAAATAATAATATTTGTACCCGACCCCTATAAATCTTTTAAAAAAAACTTCTTATAACGTTTGACTCGTAATAAATTGAACAACAGTATTTACTATTGTTTACCATTTTAAAGACCATTTTCTAGGGAACCCTAGTGTAATCTATTCTATTATAATGCATCATTGTTAAAAATAAATTTCATTAAAAAAATAGATTCCTGCAGATTTAATCATTGGAGTCTTTAGGTCCGAATGTTTAACGATTATTTTAACGCTAAGTTGTTAAAAAAAAACAACCACTAGTATTTTTTAGCTTCACGCTGTATCCCGCACACAGCAGGATAGGCAGAGGAGAGCGTAAAGACACTCCTTTCTCCATTTTCTGAATTCTAGAACGTATTGTTCAATCATAGAGCTCTCATACTGCGCTCATGCCTCAACGTCACAGCGAAAAAATATAAATATTAAAAATTTAATTTCCTCAAGTGAGAATCGAACTCACAACCAATCGTGTTACTGTTACCAAACTCACCGTAAGACTTTCACCGTAAGCAACCACCATAGAAATTAAACAAGTAAATACAAAACGCTAAATAAAAAAAACCAGAAGGCATATCTTTACATTTTTAAACCCACCAGCTAGTCCCGTTTAGTATTTACAAAGTGACAATTAACGTGACAAAAACTCTCAAGTTAATGTCTCGAAAGCTATAATGTTAACTTTTTCCAGTAAAATTAGATAAAAAACCTATACTAAGACTTACACCCGACATCTTATCACACACTAATTATAAGGATAGAACAAATTAACGATGTTAAATGTGGACAAACGATATTTATATCTTATATTTCCATACAAATTGTATGAGAAACAAATTTTTAT
Source organism: Heliconius melpomene melpomene (assembly GCA_000313835.2). Lineage (NCBI taxonomy): Eukaryota > Metazoa > Arthropoda > Insecta > Lepidoptera > Nymphalidae > Heliconius > Heliconius melpomene. Next base: position 275,145 of record HE671317.1, on the reverse strand, counting down.
TTTGCTGTCTGTTTGTCTGTTGAAAGTGGGTTTGTGTGTTTCGAAACTCGATTGATAATAATGCTGAGATAATATCGATTATTCTGTTATACGGAAGGTTTGGGGCTATTAGGTAACATATTTTATTGTATCACTGGCTAGCTGGCGTTGTCACTATTTTTTATAGCCTAGGAAGTCCATGTTGTTTTTTTTAAGTGTCACGAAAACCTTAAAATACTTACTTACTGGACTATAAGGAATGCTTTAAAATAAAATGAACGATAAAATAATTATATGTACTAGATTTTGTATTTATTTTTATTGATTATTATATTATTTTAAACTACTAAGAAAGTCTAAAAAAGTTAGGCGAGTACCAAGCACGAGCACAAGCGTACGATTGTAAACGTAACAAGATGTAGGTTCGATTCCCACTCGAGGAAATGAAATATTTAATATTTTCATTTCGACACTCTGGTAACGAGGCAAAAAGCGGCCACTAAATTAATTAAATTCCACCACTCAAAACTGAATGCCGGGAGAAATCAACATACAGCTAACAACAAAAAATCAGAAACTAAGATATTTATCGAACTGTCTATAATTGTTCATTATCGTACTAATTACGACATTTTACGTATGAAATACTACATACTGACAGATTTAGAACATATATTATAAAAGGTGACATTAAAGGAAATAACAAGGAAAAAGAAAAAAAAAGTAATAACTTTCAAATATAAACAATGTTTTAATAACACCGGGACCCCGCTGAGCTACATTTACATACGAGATGAAGGACTAAGGTTCAAAGACCACTACAAATGACTAAAATGATAGTTTATATGTGGATTAATCGTCAAGTGGGTATTTAGGTGCACTATAATACCTCATTATCTTTACTTTTTAGTTTTTTTTGTGTCTCGCTTGTATCCTGCATATAACGGGATAGGTGAGAACCTGGTATGAGGAGAAGATGTTCTCCAGTTTTAGCCTGAAGTCGAGAGTTCCGTCACTCAACACAGTAGGTACTGTCAATGGATCTATCTCCACCTTAAGGCCGGCAAGGCAACACTAGCTATTTTGGTATTACATGGGATCGTGTGTGGTGATAAACACTTTCTGCCTTTTCCATAAAAAAAATTAAAAAGTGAAAGAAGAAGAAGAAATGAAAACAAAAAAAAAGATACTATTACAAAAAATTGCGGGAGTCGAGGAAGTAGGTATTTTTTATAATATATTAAACTTTTTAATTAATTAGCTCTGCAATAACAATTCTAATTCAACATTTAGAAAAAAAAAACAACAATTTTACTTACTTTCATCAAAATTTACTTCCTCCAAATCAACTTTTGTAACAAACATACAACCTAACAGACCAATTAGGCTTCACCGACAAAAAACGAATATGTTTTATAAGGAGGATTGAATTTACATTCGATATCGATTAGCAGGCGGCGGGCGATAAAGGCATCACGATCCCATACAAAGTTAACTATACGATAGCAACTATAGTTAACTATACTAGGAATATTGTAAAAAGGCACGCGACACGCACGTGCTACACGAGTACGCATCGTGCAGTTTTGTCGTGATTTTATTATTGTATTAAAATGTATATATTATAATTAAGTTAATTTAATATGATATGCTGGTAATTGCGGTGTTAAACGCCTTTTGATGTAGCGACTTGTGTACGTCTGGCAGTATTTTTGTTGTAGGCATTTCTTTGATAAATATTTTTCAGTTTTTTGTTTAATAATATATTATATATATTAAAAAATATATAGCTTCACCTGTATCTCGTATATAGCAGGATGGGCACTCGGCTTCTTCTTCTTTTGAGAAACTTATAATATAAATTTAAAATAATCACTGAAAAGTTTTTCATAAGATATCGGTGCTACGTTGAATCCCACTTCTGAGACGTATGAAAATACGGAAAAATTAAACTAATATAACATATCTTCAACGAAAAATAAAAATATTTAAAGAAAAAATACGTTTACGTTCCTAGAAATCTTGAAATAATTGTGACTGCAAGAGTATTCACGAAAGAGAATAACATAATTGAACTTCTAAACCAATAAAGGGGAGTTTTGCTGACTTAAATAAGCATAATAAGATATCGGTAGTATTTTCCACCTTACAATTATTTAAATAGGGTACTTTTTTGCATTTACATTTTTACTTTGCATGGAGGAATTTCATATAATAAGTGGATTTTGTAGCTAATTAGGCGAGACATCTATCAAAGAGTAACACGTGTTGGCTGTCAGCACGTCGTCGATGGGGACGTTTACAGGTCAAAAGTAAGGGATTCATAGCACTTACCTTTTTTAGGTTCACACTGTGTTCCATATATAGTAGGGTCGTGGGTGTAGGATGTAGATAATCTTCTTCCTACAAAGAAAAAAAATCAAATAATATATTTAACTTAATAAATAAAAAAATGTATGTAATTTATATAATGCTTAAGTTAAAAGGAAAAGATGTCACCTTTCTAATTGGCATATAATAAAAATATGTCATATTTATCTTGGTAAAGAGCAAAAAATAAAATAAAAAATCATCTCCATGCTATATGTAGCAGGTTCGGCAGAGGAAGCCTAGTGCTAAGACACTCCGCTGTCCACTCTTCGTCGATTTCTGGAGACATTGCTTGTTGGATGGCGGAACTCAACGCCGCACTTTTGCCTCCACATAAGAGCGAAGAAAATAAAAATATTACTTCTATAATATTATAAGGAAAGACGAATGCACTAATATTACTGTTAGTAGACGATAATATATGAATTTAAAAGTAAACGAAAGTGACATTAAAAACATTTTTTACATATAAAATAAAAAATAATACCTTATGAAAGTTGAAAAAGTAATATTTTAATAGCATATGCAATAAAAAATTATACAAGCCATGCATAAGTTAGGCACTCACTAAAATATCGTGAGAACGTGAAAGTGGGCCGACTGACGTGACGTACAGATCTAGGTAAGACCTAAGCTCGCGTTGATTCGATTCCAATCGATTTTATCATATAATCGATTATTTTAAAATGTTTTAGATAAAAATATTTAATGTTAATTAAGATTGTATATAATTAAGATATTAAATATAACTGGTCTGTGGTGCAGAGGCACAAGCGTGTGACTATAAACACGACGATCTAGATAATATGCAAAATATATCCTACTAATATATTTACGTCGTTACCAGGGATAGAAAATAAAAAATATAAAAGATTTAATTCCCACAAGTGGGAATCGTACCCACTACCGTGTTACTTACAGTCGCACGTTTGTGCTCCTGCGTTACGACGGTCTTAAAATTCAAAATATCCTTTATTCAAATAGGCAATATTACAAGTACTTTTGAATCGTCGAATGAACATATGAACAAAAAGCTACCACCGGTTCGGAAGGCAGTTCTGCTGAGAAGAGCCGGCAAGAAACGCAACAGTTGCTCTTTTCAAAATCAATGGTACAACAATCTATTACATTAGCTGGCAGCTATCCTGCATTACATTCAATGGACATTAATTCCATACATGTTTATCCTCTAAATATTTTTGAATAATCTTCTTAATATAAGTATTAATGGTCCTTTGGTAAATACTTCCTATTCCTACATAACTTAAACTAGAGAGATCTACTAAAATCAACTACAACAATTTAAATTTTAACAAAACTAATTTTACCGTAAAATCTCAAACACTATATGGTGACAGTTTAAAATGGTTAATCACTTATTTAAATATGTTTACGAGTAATAACTGTTCACACATATTTATTTATATTTATATTTATATGTTCAGGATGTAATTAGTGGTCATGCGAAATGTGGGAACAACGACAATGACTTTCACGTTCTCGAAATGGCGTACTAAAGTTGATTTTAAAACTGTTAAGCCTTAATTAACGCTAGTGGGTGATATTTTTAGAAATTTGGTTAATTTATTTGGTAATTTTAAGTTATTTACTTTAAGTTTAAAATTACAAAAGTCGTATAGATAAGAAAAAGAGAGCTAATATGCTATACAAGTTTAAATACTTATGCATATTTTATATGAAAATATTCCAAAAATTCTCGAGGCCTTATTAAATACACCTATATAAACTAACTATATAGGCCAGTGAAGTACTTATTTATTATTTTCATTCCTTCGCTCTAGTGTCGAAGTAAAGCGCGAGAAGAGAGGGTTTTAACACTAGGTTCCATCTGCCTACCCTGCTGTTTGCGGGAGAAAGCGTAAAGCTAAAAAAATAGCTAAATAAATACTTTTTAAGACTACATACCTATACAAACCGTGACTTGCATAAGATGTCACGCTAGCAATCTTTTAACGTCACGACGTATTGACAAAAATCACAAAATAAGATTCACATGTGACACAGCTGCGAGCACAACCGGGAAATTAACTAATACGTACAAATTCGTATTACTTAAACAACCGCAGACCATCCTAAACGCGATTTTTCACACTCTAAAAACAAATATGGCGAAGCTTAAAGTAATACGTTTTTTTACCATTTTCTACCAAATTCTACCACAGGCCGTTATTCATGTGAATGTCGACGCGTGATCGCTATTAATTCATATTAGTGTTCTATTTTTGAATTTCAAAAAAATAGAGGATGCGTGTAAGACGATAGTATTTCGGTATACTTTGAAATTCGAATACGTTTTCAATATGCCCTTAATTGTTGGTTTTTATTTTTATATTTTTTAAAAATGATACTTGAATAGACTGTGAGTTTATTTAGACACAACATTTTATTTATAACTACAGATTATAAAAGAAATGTATACTATGCACATAGATTAAAAAACAAACTAGACATAGAATTTTTAACAAGAAATTAATTTATAACTAATAAATTAAATAACAATTTTATATATAAAATAAAAGTTGAATATAATTACTTATGTATCTAAAATCAAATGAATTTAAATTTAAACTCTATAATGTGGCTGTATTATGCAGATTCCTAGGAAGAGCCGAAAAGCGTGACTGTGCGCCAGTAACATATAGCATTGTGGGTTGAATAATGTTAAGTGTTTCGTATTGCGATGCGCCCGCGCACCTCTATAAACAATTTCTGCTAAATAAATACTTGAACGTGGACGTTATACGGTCGACGTGAAATGGTCGCTCTAATTTATTTTTATATTTGTAACGGATTTTTTAATGTGTTCGTTAATGCTTTTTAATTGTTGTTTTTAAGACTGCAATGATGAATCTTTTTAGTATGAATTGTTCTTTTATTGCGTAATTTTGTATGGATGTTAAGGATTTAGTGACTTTTTTGGTTATAGCTGTGCTTTAATTATAATTATAAAAAAATATTTAAATTCTTATAGTGTTAACTGCACTTAAACATTTGACTTTAAATACTTAATATCTTCTTATATAACGTCATAAAACATATATATATTTTTAATTAATAGTTAATATTTAATAAATAATGCTGATGCCAATACTCGAGGCAAGTAAAGTGGGATCCCGAGCGGAGATAGCATCGACAACGTCTCGATGGGACACGAGCCCCCTCTATATCGTAGCCTACTAGCGTGTACGTCTAGTAATTGCTATAGTCTTCTTTATTATTCTTATTTTGTATTAAACTGAATATTATTGCACGTTTTTAAAACCAGATTTCGGTGGAAAATGGGGAATGGAGTGTCTTAACACTAGGTTATCACTACCTACTCTGCGGGATACAGCATGAAGCTGATTTTTTTTAATTTTAAATATTTCATATATATTTCAGTAACTCTTTATTTCACATAGGTTACAGGATAACAGAGGGTAGGCAAAGAAAATTTAAACTCAAAACTCTCATTTCTCCGTTTAAATGTCTAATTATTTTGTATCTCTAGTCATTTAGTGTTGAGGATCAGAATTCAATTCCGTAGTTGGTCTTATCAGAGTGCAGAATTAAAAATATATCGTTATATTTTTAATTATAGTGCTTGTAGGTTTTTTTTTGAGTTACTTCTTAAATGTAATACGGATTTAAATTAAAGTTCATGGTTCAATGTTTTTATACGCATCCTTGTAAAATCACTTCCGGAATACAATATATTGCAAGAATATCTAAATAATATGTGACTAGAATAGGTAAGTTGTTTGATATTTGAATAAAATTAAATAAAAGTAATGGTAATACATGTAAATATATTGTCGTTTCTTAGGGTTCCGTACTCAAAGGGTGAAATGGGACTCTATTAGTAAGACTTGTCTGTCTGTCTGTCACCAGGCTGTATCTCATAAATCGTGAGAGTTAGTTGAAGTTTGATGATAACAGATGAGGTAATTATGTTTCCACTATAAAAAAAATACTAAAACAATAATAATATTAATATTTTTTTATAATTTTTATAGATAATGGTATTTGCTGTAATGCAAGTGCAACGAATTCGGTCTGAACGCAGAAAACGAAGTTTCTTACCACCAGATTATAGGTAAGATTTTGTTACAGTTGGAAAACTAAAAATATTTTAAATATTATAAATTCCTCAAACAAAATCATAGTGACGACTATATAAGGAATGTCCCAACTTCGAAGTTATTTTACCATAATTTACATAATAATTCAAAATAAAATAAAAGCATAAGTAATATTAAATTTTAATAAAATAATAAAAATCGATAAATTTATAAAATGTAATAATTTTTCAAAATATCACAAAAGTGAAGGGACTTTAACACAGCAGCTCAATTCAGTAGACGGATGTCGGCTAAAGTTCAGGGAGAACTGTGACAGAATACTTTTACAGTACATCCTCATACAGCATTTAGAATCATGGTTAACTAGTTCTATTCTAATAAGACTATTTTAATATATAAAAGCTTCCTAATAACCTATATAATATTGTAGTAATAAAATGGCAATTTGGTTTTTTTATGATCTTGCAATTTAATATAATATTTCATATTAAATATTTCATTCCCCCGATTGGGAATCGAACCCACAATCATCGTGTTTAGCGTCGCACTCTTGTGTCCCATTGCCAAAACGGCCTCAATAAATTTCTTATTTATTTTAAATTCTATTTTTTTTTAAGATTAATAGAAAATAGAAAAACTCTATACGACATATATAGAGTTATTCTATTTTAGGGTTTTAAATCAGTTTAAAATGCTTTTAAACTAAACATTTATAAAAATAAATAAAAGGATGACATTTTCAATTTAAAGGAGCGCATATTTACATAAGCGACCATCAAAAGTAATTTCTTTAATAATTAATATTAAAAAGTGCACTTTCTAGTTCACATTAATGTAATTTTGTATACAAAATAAATAAATTATTTAGATATTATACAACATAAGTATAATAAAAATTATTTATGGTCGACGCTCGTGTTCGTGTAATGTTCATTTGTTAACGATGTTGGTAATTGAAAAAGCTGCGCAAGACAAATGGAGTAATAGAGTGTAGACAACGGAGAAATTATGTTACGTAGATAATAATTATAGTTTAATATACTAAATTTATTAAAAAAATTACTGGTAATTATTAAAAAAAATATCATTGTGATAAGTGGGAATTGGCATTAGAATAGAATAGAAAATAAACACCAAAAAATATATATATATTTAAAAAGAAAACCATAAAAAACGCATGCAAAGGCGGTCTTATTGCTTTAAGCAATCTCTTTTAATTACATACGTACATTAGTTTTACTTCCTTAGTCCGTCAAGACAAAGAACGGCGTTGAGTTACGTCTATCAATGCGCGATATCCTTAAAATAAATAGTAGAAACTGTAGAAAAGCTACAATTACTACTTAATACAATATTAGATTGGAGTTCGTATCTGAGTACTTGGAAGTATGGCAGTGCTGGTCAAATTCTCTAATAAAAGTTAATATTAATACATAAAATACAATACATCGATAATAAAAACCAAAATAAAAAATATAATAAATATATCACAAAATAACATAATCGAAACGTGTATGTGTACGAAAAACTAAATCGATATTAATGCTTATTATGTCTCTATCCACATTCTCGATACGTTAATAGAATCGATTATAGTGATGAGATGACTTTCACTTCCCTAGTTTTGTATAAAAAGCAATCTAAATTTGGTTAGGGCCGGGTGAGTATGGAAATCTAATTGAAGGTTAATGAAATGGTGGATTTTGAAATATATCAATATAATGAAGGCATTAGAAACGTTGCATTTTTTGATATTTACACTGTTATAGCAGGGTATGTAGTGGAACTTGGTGTTAAAACACTACGTAGTGGCGGAATTCAACGCAGGGCATTTGCCTTAGTGCTAGAGCGAGAAAATAAAAATATTAATTAGTAATAATTTGTTCCTCCTATTATTTCTCTTTGTTATTTTTTCTTTATTAATTTAATTTTTGAATGCAGTAACTCTGAATAACTTTTTTTTATTTAAATATTTATATTCTTAATTCAACTAAGTATATATGAAGTTTATTTTCACTATGCTACCTTATAAGGGTATAGTATTTAATAATATTCCTTATAGTCCTACTTGTAACGTTATATTTTGAAGACATTCCTAATATTAAAAAAAGTTCGATTTCATTGAAGAGAGAGGAGTGATTCTATAGTTTTTTTTCTAAAAAATTAACATACCATTATACCATATTTTACGATACCATTTAAAATATTAGTATGTTTGCATTGAAATCTATTAAAAAACACGTAACCATTACTTGTGATTCATTTCATTTTCAATAGTTATATTTAACGACAATTTTACAACATTTTTTTTAAAAGACACTAATTTATGGCATAACAAAAGTCGACAATATGTAAACTATTATTAACGGTTATAAAACATTCGCTGGTTACGAAGAGCCAGTACGTGATGGAGAGACAACGCAGAGGATTATTCCATTGATGAATACATGGGAACTGCCATGGATATTTATCATTTTATATGAGTGGAGGATGGTGATAGATGTGAGAATTTCATAGATAGGTCATTTTCCATTTATTTAGTACTGTTTATATGAGTTTGTAGTTTTTTCTGTTTTGCTAAACATTTAAACCCGTAGGCGTTTATTAAAAATGTTTAAAATAATAATAAATTATGCTAAATAAAATAGAAACGACAGATTGTGAGTATCATTCCTCCTCGAAGAAATGAAATATTTAATTTCTATAGTTTATTGCTCTGTTAACAAGGCCTAGCACTCAATACACAATCCCTCCAGAACTGAAATGCCTTAATGGGAACGGAGTATTTTAATCCTACGTTCCCCCTCCCTCTCAGGTTCCCTCTTTGTGCGTGAAACTAAAAAAAAATATTTCATTATACTTGTCTATATCTTTGTAATTCTTTATCAATACATCGATAGCAAATCCGTTAATTCGCTAATAAGTTAGCCACGTGATGCACAACGGCGGAGTAGGACTTTGCGTAATGTTGCACAATCGACTAAGTAAGGAATCCCGCTTTGATGAAGCGATAAAACGTGAACAGATGTTAAATATCAAATTTACAATCACAATTCATTATTATATATGAAATTGTTATTAGATTTTTGAATATATCTATTAATATTGTTGATGCTATAATGACAAGATTAAAAATTAAAATTAAGAGGCCGTCGATTCGACGGTTGTGGGTTGTCAGAGTGTCTCAACACTAAATTCCCTCTGCCTATCCTGCTGTGTGCGAGATACAGCGTGAAGCTGTAAAGATTTACTTAATCAAGAATTAGAAAGGAAATTATCAAATGTTTCTAATCCCACAAACTTGTGGTATTCATAATAGAATGTCAAAAATGACATCTAAGTTCTCAACTCTCTTTGAATAGAAAAGCAGCTGCTAAATCTATTAAATTAAGAATCGAGATCGCCATGGCGCAGTAGAAAAGTATGAGACATTAAAAACATGTCTGTTTTTTCCCCAGGTTCATTTAAAGCTAAAGCTGATTGATTATTTTATATTGAAACTGTTGTTTATAATTTTATACTTCTTTTAGTCTTCGTATAATTTTGTCTATTTTTATTCAATAGAAAAAAAAAGATCCACCGGTAAACGTGATGTGACATAAAATGCCTAAATTTGCATGTTTCTCTTTGAACGTTACAATGCCGAGGATATTTGGTAAAAAACGGCGGCGAAATACGTTAAACGTAGATAAGTTTTGATCTTAACGGGAGGTCTAAATCATATATAAAAAAAAGTAATTTAGAGGCTAATAACAATATTTATATACATTTATATACAATTTTATGCTTGGGGTACCAAAAACCGGAACCGTATCACCATCATCATCATCAGCATGTCCTCGTCCACTGCTGGATATAGGCCTCTCCAATGGCGCGCCACTGAGCTCGATCTTCGGCTGGAACCGGATATAACTACCGAATTAATACATTAATAATTTTAAATTAAACAAAATCGAACTCGCAACCATCATATAAGATGTCTGCTATTCCTCTATTTCATAACCGAACATGTCCAAACTTGTTATGATGAGAGAGTTCTCTAATTAATTTTATAGCTTTAAGAAAAAAAGACAAAGCAACATCCACATGGCTCGTCGCGTGACAAAAAGCGTGAGAGCTTTGTACAAATAAATAAACTATCGAAATTTGAACCCATAGAATCTCTAGGCGTTTAAGACAATACAATTTATTTTAAAAATGTATTGAATTTATATAACAAAAAAGACACTCTGTCCTGTATTTTCCACACCAATTCGGGACCTTACGTGTTGAATGGCGGAATTTAACGCCGCGTTATGTTCTAACTGAGCGACGAAATGATGAAAAAGGGCGGACGAAAGTGCGTTAATCGAAACAGAATGTCCTAAAACTAGGTTCCCAGGTTCTATATCTTTATTCTCTGATAAATACCAACATATTTTCATATATCTAACCATAGGAAACCCATAAACACCCCATATGCACAGTTCGCGTGTCTCGGCAAGGAGGCGGGTAAGCAGGGCAGCGCGGTCAAGGTTGGCTATTTCAGTCAGGTCGATGCCCCACGCCGCCGTTTGATTCCATAGTAATTAAAATGTTTTATTTTATTATGGGTTTTGTATTATAATTTTGTATTGACATATTGTTTTTATATGTTTAAATTATTTTAATAATTTAGTGTTTTTTTTCTTTGATTTTGTTTTAGATATGGTGAACCAAAAACTCGGTGACATATCTCTCTACAAGCATATTTATAGATACAGAGTTGTAATTGCTGGTAGAACCTAATAAAGGCATTTTGTGTAATCAAACTGGTAATATTCTTCCATTTTATAAGCTTATTTTTTACATAATATTTTTTTTTATCTTTATCTTTTTAAGATATCCAGAGGGAAACTAGTGAAATCTTTACTCCTTTCCTCATTCCTCCTGCACCCAAAAATCATAATACTTATATTCAACATATTTCCAAAGGAACCTTTTAAGTCCTTCAACTTCTTTAACTTCTTCTACTTCCAAGTGAACCCTTCAAGTCCAGTAATCGTCTAAAATTCGCGAACATGTCTCCACAAGCTGGTGGTCGGCACTCCGAGAGCCACACGTGCCTCAGTTCCCACGGTCCGCGGGGGAGCCGAACGAGTTAGTGGAGGTCCACTAACTGTGTTTTTTTTATTAAACGCCAATTGAAAGATAGTACTGGCGAATTTTTTAAAATATTATACTTGATAGGTACAGGTTCGATTAATGTTATTTGTGGTTTAGTTTGTTTTTGTAATTATTATTAGAAACTTTTTTTATATGGAGAAATGATGAAGTGACAATTGCTTCACTCTAAACGCGACAGTTGTAGGTTCGACACGCCTTAGATGAATGAGTTATTTTCAATACATTACGCGGCGTTGAATTCCGCCAAGCAATGTCTTGAATAATAGGCGTAAAGTAGTACGTAAACAGAATGTATCCTATCCTTATAAGAGTAAAATTTTCGTTTATAAAAAATTTTAGGTATTCAATAGTACTTTACATATAAATACTTATAAACTTATTTAAAAAATATTATATAAATTATTTCGTTATAAATACAGTTAATTGCATAAATTATAAAAAAAAAGCTTGGGAAGTTCCCACTGAAGGAACTTAACAAATTTATTACCGTATCAAGAGTAATTTTATTATCTGCGATCACATCCTGGCGTTAAACTAACTAAGGATAATAACGTTATTAATATATATATATATATATATTTTTAATATATTATCGAGGCCACTCGGAAAAATGAAATTAATATTTTATTTTTAATATTAAAAATTTTTTCGCTCTGGAGTCGAGGCTAAGCACGACAACAAATTAAATATAGCATAAAATTCAAATGTTAAACATGTTCTACTTCCTAAATAATTCTTCATTATAATAATATATATCTTATAAATAAGAGTCATCGCACACAAATCCAGGGCGGCGCGTACGCAGAAATAACAAAAATAACCGGGATTTATACGAGCTCCAACTTATATTAATGATTCAAATGATGTAGTCATTATTATTCATTATATATGGTTTATTGATTTGTAAGAATATCTTTATTTATATATACTTTTCAATAAATATTAGTTTAAAATATCAATAAAATATTTACGTTTAAATAAAAGTTAATAGAGACCAGTTGAGGCGCAGGGGCACCTGCGTGCAACTGTAAACACGATAGGTAGTGAATTCGATTGCCATTCGAGGAAATGAAATATTTTCTCACTCTGGTAAAGGCATTAATTTCCGCCCAACAACACACAATGCCCCGAGATATCGAAAGAAAGTAGTGGAGTGCCTTAACAGCTTAAATTAAAAAAAAATAGATTTTTTTTATAGATATTAAATAAATCTGTACAATATTTCACAATTATAAGTACATTTTTTTCTATTATACATTTTCCATCTATGGTAAAAGAAAACGAAATATCTCAATTCAGCTTAAAAGTGGAGAACGGAGTGTTTTGGCACTAGGTTCTCTTGGCCTACTCTACAGCACGAAATAGTGTCTTCACAAAGAAAAAAAATATGTGTTACAACATAGAATACTGCAGCTGTTTAATAATTCGACTTAAATAGGTTAATTACAGTGTATATTATAGCGCTTCTTTGTAAAAATATAAATAGACTACATTTGTTAAGAGAAAACATGACTCATGACGTCACGTAAACATTTTTACAGTGACTAGACTTTTTTCCCGCTTCACGCTGTATCCCGCACATAGCACAGTAGGTAGAGGGAACCTGGGAACCTTGTAAAAAGACAATCCTTTCCCCACTTTCCGCCGAATTTATCGAGGCATTGCGTGTTGAGTTGCTAAACTCAACACCGGGCTTTTGCCTTTGTACCAATGCGAAGAAATGAAAATATTAATAAATAATAATACATTTTCTCAAGCCGGTATCGAACCCACAACCGTCGCGTTACAGTCACACCCTTAAGCCCCGTCGTCATGACGGCCTCGTTACCAACAAATTACAATAATATAGAAATAAATAAATAAATAAATAATGAAATTACCTTACAATTTAATCTCATTTAATTTTATATGTTTGTGGATTTGTATAATAAATAATCATATTTTTTCACTAAAAACTTAAAAACAGCTGCTATAATAAAAAAATACTATTATATTAATTTATAATTCAAATAATAATTAAATAATATTTTGCATAACAATATCAATTTCTTCTATTACAATACACGAACAACCAAACTCTAAGAATATATTAGCTTCGTTTAAACATAAGATTATGTATCGAGATACGTAATGCTATGAGTGTACTGAATCACGTTCATCTTGCCTCTGAATGCAGTGTTGTTTTGGAATTATGAGGTATTTGATATTATGTGAGATATCTTCTATTTTGAAGGTACTAAAAATAAAAAATATTATGTTTTTATAATTTTTTTTCAGCTTTACGCTGGATCCCGCTTGTAACAGGGAAGGCAGAGGTTAAGGCTAGTGTTAAACACTCCGCCTAATTCTAGATGCATTGTGTGTTGAGTGGCAGTAGTCAACGCCGCGCTTTACCTCGATACTAAGAGCGAAGAAATGAAAATATTAAATATTTCAATTCCTCTAATTGGAATCGAATCCACAACCTGTCGCGTATACAGTCACATGCTTATGAACCTACGCCACGAGACTTTATTTAAAAGATATTGAAATTGTTTTAGAGCCTTGGGCCTTGAGCTTTTAATTGAAACTGATGTGAGCGACGGCTAGCGCCATCTAGTGATGAGTAGTGCAGAAATATGTATTTTAAAATAAAATAAGCTTTTAAATTATTATTTGTATTTAAGTGTGATTTTTTCTTTATTATAGTACATTTTTAAAATATCAACGAGTCAAAGTACGATCATGTCATGTAACAGTTTAAAAGCAACTATGATGCATTTTTGTCAGCTTTATAAATACTTTAGTAGAAAAAAAATATTATATCATAAAACATATATTAAGAAATTATAATAGTACAGTGTTTAAGACAATCAAAACATTTTCTTCTATATTAAACCTTTGACTTTTAAGAAAATACCAATTCTTTATATCTATAACCAATTATCATAAAAATAAATTAATTAAACTGCCCTAAAAAACCCTACATAACAATAAAAAAGAATTAAAAAGCAATACCGATGCACCATTAAACACAAATAAGTAGTTTTATATTTATAATTCCATCAATAGTACTATTAATATAAATCAAGACGGAATCACTCGTAGATATATCAAAGGAGACGGCTTTCAGACTGCCAGAGTTTAGACTGACTCGAGATTGCGCACACTCGACGAACACACTTACTCTATAAATAAGCCCCGATTGGACCAAATGAGCCCTCCTGAAAAATTACTGTATTATAAAAATTATTTCGTTGTATAAGCTATTATGTTATTTAAAAAAAAGGAAAAAAAGTACTAGCTTAAAATAAATGACTAGGTTCTCTTGTGGAACTTTTCTCTTCTTTTATTTTTTTCGTTTCATGCTGTATCATTCACATTGCAAGGTGAGGGAACCTGGTAAACTAGTGTTGATTCCTTTCCCTTCCCTACGTTCCCTACTTTCCACTAAATTCTTACCTCGTTACCAGAGGGAGGAATTGAAATTATTATTTACATTGCGTTTGTACCCCTGCACCACGACTGGCTGGCTCTATGACTGGCTCTATGAACGAGCGAACTTGTGACATTTATATAAAAATATGTTTATTAAATTATGACAAAATAATTTAAATTACTATTTAATACTAATAAAACGTAGATATATTTAACGAATAAAGTTATTATTTCAATAAATTGTTAACTTGCTGAGCTTTCAGTATAGTATAAGTTATACTTAACAACTTTGGCAAAGTATATACGAACTATGATATTTCATATTCCTGCTGTCCACGGTAATTTTTGTAAAACACGATATTCGTATACTCTTACGTCGTCTAGGAAAAATGTTGGTATCCATTGTTACTTGCTTTCTTTTAAATGTTTTTAATATACTTACATATTTTTTGCGCTTCCTTAAGACGAAAAGCGGCGTTGATTTACGTCACTTAATACAAATTGTCTATTTCATGCCGAAGCCACCGCGTAAGAGAAATGAGTGGGTAGTGCTTTGGCGGCAGTAGTGCACGAACTCTCTACGTAACTAAACTGATATGTTAAAAAGCTCTTAAATTACTTTTAAACGTTTAGTACGAAGCGAATTCTTGTCAAAAAACATATAAATATTAAGAGATTTTTTAAAAATCTATGACATTAATATATAATAAAAGAATTGTCTATGTCATGACGATTACTACTTGACATTTTTTACAGTTGCAATAAAGCAATAAGATAGATATGACTTTTGCTATTAAAAACTTTATGTTAAAATGTTACTTAAAGTAAAATATTATAATATTTTATTATTAAGTAAAACTTTCGAAACTGAGGCCAATCATGGCGCAGGAACACAAAGTGTGACTCTAAACAGTAGGTTCAATTCCCACTTGAGGAAATTAAATATTTAACATTTCCAATTTCTTTAACCACCACTCAACACGCAATATATCGAAAATTCGGCGGAACGTAGGAAACGAAGAGTCTTAACACTACGCTTTGCCTAACCTGCTATATGCGTGAAACAGCGTGAACCCGAAAATAAATATATCTATCATACAAAATCCATGGAAACAGTACTAAAATGTGCATTAGTATTCCTGCAGCGACCGCGCACGACTCAGATTTACTGTTATAGCCGCCGTGCATCTCGTCCCGCCGCGTGTCATCCGCAAATGTGATACAATTTACCTAACAATAGCTAAGAATCCATGTTCTGATCTTATCCAGGGACTTGGAGGATTGCTGAAATGTCCTGTTGAGGTGAAATAAAAGGTCTTCTTTTAAATGTTTTTGCTAGTGTTGACTGTTTAACTAGCTGTTCTGGTCTGGTCTGTGGATGAGGGAACATCTATGTATTCCATAGCTCGGAATTATTGACTAGCAGCTCAGAAGGGTAGACAGAAGGAAATTGGAGACCTGAGTTAAGATACGGTTCCCATTGAATTACTCCCGTTTCCCGTTTTCTGCCGAGTTCTGGAGGTATTGTGTGTTGGGTAGCGAAACTTAAGGCGCTTACCCTCGTTAGCAGCACGATTAAATGAAAATAATAAATATTTAATATCCTTAAATGAAAATTGAACCTACAATCTCCAAATAATATCTCTTGAATATGAAACAATCCTATTTCCTTATGTCCAAAGCTCAACTCACAAACCACAATTAAAACACTAAACTCTAATTAACTACCATAACGATATAATGGAGTCGGTAATAGGTATTCATTTCTGTCTGGTTTCACACGGGCGGCATTCACAGAGCTCACTGCTGAATCAGTTTTCACCAAGTACAAGCATCAGCCAAGCGTGAACGTCCTCGCTCAATAGAGTCATTTGTGATAGGTGCATTTGAATGCTCATGGGAATTTTGATTGAAGCTTACTGTTTTTCAGATTAAAGAAAAATAATAAAAAATATATATATTAAAGGCCGTCGTAGCGCAGCGGCACAAGGGTGTGACTGTACGCGAGGGTTGTGGGTTCGATCCCCACTCGAGGAAGTGAAATACTTATTTACGTTTATATTTCCATTTTCTTCGCTCTGATGTCGAGGCAAAACGAGGCGTTGAGTTCTACCACTCAACACGCAATGCCTCCAGAATTCGGCAGAAAGTGGGGAATGTCAAGTCTTAACACAAGGTTGTCTCTGCCTACTCTGCTGTGTGCGGGATACAGCGTGAAGTAAAATAATTAATTAAAGTTGATTTATTTTTTATATGAATTTTATAAAACAAATATAAATAAATAATTCCGTGTTTGATATATTTTTGTTGTAGTTAAAATTTGTAATATAGATTTATCTACTACTATTTTTATATATTTTACTTTAAGCTATTTTTGTTTGTGTTACATAATAAGGCAAAATGTATGCTACTTTATATTTTATATTTGAATCTACCTTACTGTAATACCGATGCTTCACGCTGTAGCCCGCAAATAGCACGCTAGTAAGGGGAAACCTAGAGTTTTGTCTTGTTACTAGAACGAGAAAATGAAAATAAGTCATGCCTCCGAGTGGGAATCGAACCTACAGCCGTCGTGTTAAAATGAATTGTACTCTAATGGCGTCACTAAACTTTTAACACCAAATCTAAAACTTAGACCACCTAGAATATAAATCAAAATCTGTTTTAAACTTTAGTATAGATAATTGAACAAAGTTAATCGAAAATTGAATCATCAAACATTACAATTTAAAAGCCTGAATTCTTAATGCATTATAAATCAGTCCATTAGCCACCGACAATCCCGTCTGTCGTATTGTAAAACACAATACCCCTAATTTACCGACACTGGCACAATAAAGATTATTCGCTTTATGTATATTTTATATGTGATTTTCGTTCGTTGATCAGCGTGTGAAAACAGCTTTGAATATAGTAATCTAAGCGACCACCCACATAAGGTTATTAGAGAATTAATTAATATTTATCTATTATTTTTTTGTTTTTTTTTTCAGCTTCACGCTGAATCCCGCATGTAGCAAGGTGGGCAGATGGATCCAAGTGTTAAAACACTCGGCTCATATTTATAAATATAAATTAACATAAAAAATACATGTAAAAATATAAAACTCTTAATGGGAGTGGTACAAGGATCCAGGCCACCGATGGCTAGTGCTCCAGAAGGGAACCTTCTCACGAATACTGCCTTCTGCATCCGGTTCTTGATCCAGCTATAACCTCTTAAGGTATTGGTCGAGGTTTATCGCTATTAAACCTTATTATTATGAAATTCCTATATGAAAGGAACAATATGTAAATTGAAACATAAATATAGAAAAAAGGGGAAGCAATTTGGTATTTGCTATTAAGAAGGAAACTAGAAGTTGTGCCTGCTAAGCGTGGGCGCCCAAGCTGGCTGTATTCGGAATTGCTATCAAAAAAATATTAATAAACATACAAGCATAAGGCTGTATAGGCATATACATTGTATATGTATTTTTTGTCAGATTCGTGGTAATGGTATCAGAGGGAGCCTGGTATAGAGACACTCCCTTCCCCACTTTCCAAGTTCTGAAGTCATTGTCTGTTGAATAGCGTAACTCAACGCCGTGCTTTGCCTCGACACCAGAGCGCAGAAATGAAAATATATGGATATTCTGGATTGTAATGAAAGAATAAATATTTTTTTATTTGCCTATATAATAATACGATCTTAGTCAGTTTAGTAGAACAACTTAGAAGTGTACATAGAAAGCTCGTTCATATACAAATCGTTGATTCTTGACTGTAGAATATTAATTGATAATTATAATAAAATTACAACAGAAAATTGACTTTTTGGTATGAATTTTTTTTTCTAAGAAAAGTTAATTGTTCATTCAGTTTATGGTTTTTTAAGTGTATTTATTATAATAACGAAGTGAATGAATACATATTTAAAACATATATTTGGAAGATTCGTCATACTATTATATTTATTGCTTGCTCTTTCTTTTCCGCTGTAAATAATATTCAACTAGAAATCTTCAGCTAATAATTGTTTTTTTTTATAAAACAATAAACATAAACAACCACTTCTCTTTCCAAACAAGCAAAAAAACAAAACAACTTAGAACATTCACAAACAAATCTACAATAGACATCGAGTGTCTACTCACATGAACCCTGACATGAGAAGGCATTATAAGAAGTCAGCAAGGACTGTGCAAATCTTTATTTTTCTCCAAGGAAAACAATGGATTAAAACTGTTGACTGTTGACTCTCAACAATGGCATAGAGTTAGACGTTTACTATATTCACGTCATTATGTCAAGGACTGGTGTCACTGGTGTCATACCAGCCTTAATCATTGACATGCAGTTTTGATTCTTAATACGTTATACTAAAGGTTAAATTCGTATGGCAATTTCATGATTGCGACGTGCCTTATTACACAATGTTACAGCTTAACTTACAACATTAAATTGTGTTGTGTTTTTGTGATTGTGTTTCGAAAATAAACCTTATTTTAATATTAATAAGAACCAGTCATTTTTAATGTAGGTGCATTTAGTTTTTGTTTTTTACAATGCTTGTTTTGGAGTATTTATCGTAATAAGTCAAAGTTTAAGCTTTTATATGATGCATTTATAAAAGTTATTTACTTAGTTTAGTTATTTTGTTGGTTTTAGTTATTTAGTTAGTTATAAATGTATTTAAGTCCATAGAACTATATAGTGAGATAACGGATTGTAAGCGCGATGGTTGTAGGTTCAATCCCCTTTAAGTGCAATAAATTTGAACTTGCCAGAACGTGGATATGTGTATTTCTCTGCTCTACCAATATTAAACATGATGTAGAGTTCGTGGATGTGAAGTGGAGATGAAATGTCTTGATATTTGGTTCGTTCTTCATATCCTCAAGCCTCTTATAGAAAATGAAAGCATATTTGCGTTTTTTATCATTTAGGGATTTTTTTAGGTGCTTCACGCTAAGTTCCACATATAGTAAGATAGACAGAGGGAACCTACTGTTAAGAAACTCCGTTTCTCCACTTTTCACCGAGGCATTGCATGTGACTGTAAGCGTAATAGTTAAGGGTTCGATTCCCACTCGAAGGAATTAAATAGTTAATGGTTTATAATTAAGTTTTAATAATCTAAGTAATTAATTCTTCAATAAACATTTTTTGTACTGAGAGCTAAATAACGTTTCGTTGACTGCACTAGTAAAAAATTTAATTAATAAATAATAAAATAAGAAAATTTTTTTTAGAAGAAACATTTATCTACTTGTTTAAGTCAATTTAACTATGCTCATAAACGAAGATTATATGCTAATATTGATTATTTGCCCACCGAGAAGATTTCCTTTTAAAATAATTTACGCATTTATGATAGTGTCCCGTCATTTTTTATTATAGTGTTAATTGCGTACTAAAGAAACAGGTCTATGTTTAATTCTCATAAAGTAAATATTATTTATAGTTTGTATGACGTATATACTTTAAATACTTAGATATTTTGGTAATTATACCCAATATATACGATTTTGTGTTAATTTCAATGAAAAATATGTATTTTAAATTATTTTTTCTAAATGTTCAAGAATAAATACTTTAGTGGAATACATATTTTATTATTTTCATTTCCCAGGTGTGGTAGAAGACCACAGAAAAAAATTCAGGACTCTCTGCTCTCTTGCGTCTCAATAAACAATGTTTTCAGAATACGTGTCAGCTGTTCTCACCGTAGCTGCTTTCCAAGTTGAAGGTAGCTGCCTGAAAGAATGGTACTGGGGCGACAATATGACCCCATATTGTCATCCCCAATCCAAATTACAACATTAAACATCCTATCGAATATAAAAGATCCTCGAGATAATATCCTCGAATAATTATTCTTCAACAAAGGTGTGACTGTAACGCGACGGTTGTGGGTTCGATCCCCATTCGAGGAAATTAAATATTTATCTTTGCTCTGGTATCGAGGTCAGCGCGGCGTTGTGTTCCGCCACTCAACACTAATGCCTCTAGAATTCGGCCTAAAATGTGGAACGGAGTGTCTTAACATTAGGTTCCCATTACCCGGCTGTGTGCGGAATACGCCGTGACCCAGTGTTAAGACATTAATAATAATGAATTCCCCCGAGTGATCTGGTGTCAAGAGAAACCCCAGCGTCGAGTTCCGTCACTCAACACTAATACATCCAGATTAACGTGATGTTTCCATCACGTTAGTAATATTAGTTAGTAATATAGCCTTCTTCAATAAATAGACTATCCTACGCGAAATTATTTTTTCAATTTAAACCAGTGATTCATTGTTATTTGTTATATTAGAATTTTCTGAGAAACAGGTCGCTAAGGTTACAGTAAGATGAGCGCTATTGTTGTCTTTTTGAAGCGTTTAGTTTATTTATTTTGCTACATTACATCAACATTACATGTATAATTGGAGATTTTGAATAGAAACATCCGTCCTCGTCATCGACATTGTATTTAGAAACTTTAAGAAAAATAAAATATAGGAGGTGGTGCTTTCCCTTCGTTATTCAATAACTAACTTGGGATATTCTTTATATCATAATTAATATGAAATTATAATTTTCATAAAAAAAAATTTTTGTATTACAAAATCCTCGTTCAAAGGAGAGGTCTGTAAGCAGAGGAAACGTAGAGTTAAAATTCGCCGATCATTTTCAACAGTTTCTACTGAATTTTCGAGTCATTATGTCTTAAGTGTTCTTGTTACATTGCAAATCGATCAAATAAAAATAATTAATTCGATCCGAGTGGGAATCGAATCCACAACCGTCGCGCTTACAGTCAAATGGCCTCAATATGTTTAGAATCACACAAAATTACATTTAATGATTATTTTATATATTTTTTACGAAATAAAACTTAATTTTAATTAATATTTTTTTAGGCAAAGTAAATTATAGAAACGAATCCACCGCTCATACGGCAACGCAGCTAAAATCCTTGAAACACTTGTTAATTACGACTTCGAAACTCAAGTAAGGGAAAGAGGTAAAGTCATTCGCACACCGCTCGTCGTATGTGGCACTTCTGTTATTTATTATATTCTTAATATTTTTTGAAATATGCGTCAATTTGACGATGTGTTGACCGTGCTGGGAGCTACGGTGATGTGCCTTTGCGTCCATCGGACTCTACAGCTGGTACCGTTGCGTAAGTTATTGAAAAAAAATATAAAATTATATTAATTTTGTGTATACATTATTATATAGAATCAATTATATTAAATATATTAAGAAAAAAAATTTTCAGTCAGATTCCTTAACAGTACAAATTAGAAAATATAAGAAATGATTCGTTTTATAATAAATCTATTATTTATACGTTTTGCGCTTAATAGAATGTTATTATAAAATTCGCTATAATTTTAACATAATTTTTATTAATTCGACTTATTTCTATGTAAATTCGTACCTTTCAAATAAGGCTGTATCCCGCATATAGAAGGATAGCCAGAGGGTAACGTTAAGACAATCCGCTCCCCACTCTCCGCAAAATTCTGGCACATTCCGTATTGAGTGGTATAACTCAATTTCGCGGTTCGCCTCGCCACCAGAACGAAGAAACGAAAATACGAAATATTTCATTTCCTCGAGCGAGAATCGAATCTACAAACTTCAGGCTTGTAGTCACACGTTTATGTGCTACGACTGTGTAATAAATGCTAAGAAAATAAATTTGACCCAGACACAATATCTGTATCATCTGGAAATTTGGCATTCATCTTAGTTAGCTTAGGTGACAGTACTATAATATGATCTACCTGATCAGCTCCATCAGCTCCACCAGGAGATGCAGTCCACACCTTAAGTTCAGGTTCCTATGCTTATAGCTTGAATCACATTCTATTTTTTAATTTTGTAGAGCACAATAAGCCTTTAGCTTAATAAAACTATTGATCTTGTAGGCATTTTAGTAAAAAATTTTTTTCTAAAGACTATTAAATTAATTGTAATTGAAAAATTCAATAGAATTATCGTTCTAATTTGTGTTTGTGTCTTTGTGTTTATACGAGAAAAATATTGGTTTTTTTTTTTCGGTGATTTTACAATTTTTTTATAGTCTATAACTTTTAAAAAATATCTTGCTTATTCTACTTTCGTAGGAATTTAAAGAAATCCTTTCTAATTGCTCCTCTACATTCCATAACCTACATAAATGCCAAATTTCGAAATTCCAATAGGTTCGTCTGAACCTTATATTAATTATAACATAACATTATGAGTATTGTTTGTCTTGTTTTTTGATATAATAAAATTATTGATGATTCGTCCACATTAGTTCACAAAAATTATTTAAAAAAATATTATTTAATCTTTAATTTTTCGTGTTGAGTCTCTGTGTCTGTATAATTGTGTGGACATTGAAAAAATAATTTTATGTAAAGGTATGTTTATTAATTACTAGACCATATGAAAGAATGAAAAAAAAAGTAAACCATAATGTATTTCCGAATAAAAGAAACTAGAGAACGGAGTATATTAAAAAATATCTATTATATATTCAAATGCAAGTTACAATGCACGCATAAATCATTATTTTAAAAGTATTAATTTTTAAATGTTATTTTTAGAAATAATTAAGATTCAATGTCAAATTTCATAATTGGTTAGCAAAGGCTAAAGTTTATATGTTACATATAACTGCTAAATAAAAAACAGATTTAGACTTTTTCTAGTATACTAATTTATATATGAAATAAAAACCGCACGTTTCGACAATTATCATCGAATGTGGTATAAATTAAATATGGTTTCGCAAACTTAAACCTGTATTTAATACTGAGTGGCAGATTTGAAAGAGATAAAGTTACAAAATGACTTAAATAAATATAAATCTTTTTGCACTCAATGCCACATTAAGTAAATATTATTATTATTTACATACATTTACAAAAAGTTTTGTGGTGCAATTGAAAGACGTCTGAGTTCTTGGTGGTAGGATTTCGATTCTCGCTCGAAGAAAAATTTTCACTTAGAATATCATTTGAAACTTGACTTTTAATGTGCTTTACATACTCTCCGTTCGCCACTTGAAAAATCCGTGTTGAGTGAAGAAAGTGTTAGTAATACCATAATTAGGACTTTAAAATAATTCACTTTCTGAGTAGGGAACAAACTTTTAATCATAATAGACACGGTCTGCAATAAATTAATATTATTTAAAAAAAATAGCTTCAGCTGTATCCTGTATACGGCAGGGTAAACAAAAGGAACCTAGTGTTAAGACATTCGTTCTTGGAAAGCATAGCAATATTATTTTAAAAAATATAACAACATATAATGTATAATAACTAATAATTTCTTTATTGCAGCGGATTTCATTCATCCATGTGGCGAGTTAACCGATGAATGCTTCACAAAGGCCACACTCGATGCTATTCCAGGAGTTGTGAAGGGGATTCCCGAAGCTGGAATACCACCTCTCGATCCCTTATATCTGGATAGAAACATCACTATGAATCTTCCTGGAAATGTCAAAATGACGTTTCATAATGGGAAATTATCAGGATTAAGCACTTGTATACCAGACAACGTGTCGTAAGTAGATTTTTAGGTAGTTCTTTTACGGCCGTGGAAAAGTTTTTCTTGAATTTTCTATTTAATTTTCATATGCTCGTAAGTTGTTTGGTGCTGGCTGTATAGTTTCTCTATAGAGATAACGATGGCATTGCTCCCGGTAGAAGAAATGATAGTGTCTTACATGCAATGATGAGATGGTCATCATCAGTGTAGTATAGCAGCACGTTTGGCCATACACAATGCAATATTGGGGTCTATTGTTATACGCTGCTATACGATATCTTCTTAGGATATGCTCGAGTTTCTGACATGAATGAGAAGAATAGGAAAACAGATTAATGAAGGATGAGTTAATGATAAAAGAAAAAAGGGGGTTTACGTTAGTAAAAAGCACTGACCCCTGGAGGGCATGTATGACGAGGTTGATGGCAATGGACGAGGCGAAAGAGGTATATAGTGATTGTAGCGTTTGAGCTCCGACCTCTCCAGCTACCCCGCCTAGGCGTAAACTAGATACAAGTATTTTAAGACTGTAAAGTAACTCTCTACTAAAGTGCCGTAATTATCGTTGGTATAAGCCTTGAGCTACAAATTCTATTTAAGCATAAACATTTAGACCTAGCTGTACTTTAGCAGTATAATAATATTTTTTTTATTTAATTTCATATTTAAGTTTTATCAAATTAAATCAGCTTCACGCTGTATCCCGCACTCAGTAGAACAGGCAGAGGGAACTGTTAGTGTTAGGACACTCCGTTCCCCACTTTCCGTCGAATTCTGGAGGCATTGCGGGTTGATTGGCGGAATTTAACGCCAAATTTATTCCTAGTAGAGCAGAGAAATGGAAAAACAAGATCCACGAGTGGACATCGAACCCACAGGCATACAGTACACCCTGCCCACTGCGTCGTTGTGGCATGTCAAGATAATAAATGTGGGAAAAAAAATGTTTTACAAACGACTCTAAATAACCTTTACGTGTTAATTTTATTCAAGAGGCGTTTTAATTATTAGCAAACTGCTGTTATATAAGATTTCTCGATAGGAAGACTTCTATTACACGGTAGTTGAATCAGGTACATTTTGTAATAGAGGAAATTTATGTATATCCATATAGCTTCTTAGCTCTGGTGTCGAGGCAAAAAATTATGTGTAAAATAACCATACAAAAAATCATGAAATTAGTACGGAACCCTCGGTGGGCGAGTCCGACTCGCAATTAAAAGACTTTTTACTAAATTTATAAAATTTGTGATTGTATCACCGTGAAACTTAACAGTTGTAAATAGCTTAGTGACGATCTAACGTTATGGTATCATCGAACTGGTCTGATGACGGAGCCAAGACCTCAATAGTGTACCTTTCAGAGGTCCACTCGATTTATCGCTCAGATATTCTATAGCGCTTATAGCGGTATAAAATCTTTAGAATTTATTTTGAAACTTATTTAATATTCAATATTAAACACCTAAAATAATAAACATATGACCATGTAAATAAAAATAGCGTGCTTAAGGAAAATACACAAGTATTTCCAAATCTGTATATCTTCCAGATCACAACGAGCAAAGCGAACGTTTATCTTCGACATCCATTGTAATTTTACCATAAAAGGGCAGTACAGCATCCAAGGCAGAATCCTTCTATTTAACCTCGACACTGACGGCTCTGCTAAAATTAAAATTTGTAAGTATTTGTAAATATTTTTTTTGTATCGCTGTGTCTCGCATATAGCAGGGTAGGCAGAGAGAACGTAGTGTAAAACACTGTGATGTTACAAGAAGAAATAATTCGTTCCCTTGAGTGGGAGAATCAAACCTACAATCGTCGCATTTACACGCTTCTGACACTGCTCCACGACGGTGTATATTTTTCTTTTTATTGATATGTATAATTTAACATTTTTATCAAAATTTTAGGGAACCAACACATAAGATTGGAAGTCCGGGAAAAAATAGTAAGAGATGAGAACGGTGAAGGCCATTACAAAATAAACTCATACAAATACAAGGCTGATTATGGTTCTGACCTTAAACTAAATCTTACCAACTTGTTCAGAGGCAGTCCACAGATAAGTAAGAATATTCATAATTTTTTTACAAATATTCCGCTTTTTTTTATTATTTTAGTCTGAAGAGACTTTTTCCTGCAAATATGTAGATATGTTGCAGAGAGGGGGGGAAAGTGAGTTTATTGAACTCGCGACCATCACGTTTAACGGCCTCGATTACTATTTAAAATTAATGTATTGATTATTTTTGTCTTTTTTTAGCGTGAAGCACACGTGTGTATCCCGCACACAGTAGGATACGAAGAGGGAACCTAGTTTTAAGACATTTTCTCCATTTTTCTCCATTTTCGAATTCTTGAGGCATTACGTGTTAAGAGGGGGAACTCAACGCCGCGTTTTCCTTCGACACCAATATAATTATATAAAATATTTCATTTCCTCGTGTGGAAATCGAACCCACAATCTGTCGAGTTTTGTGCTCCAATACTGGCCTCAAATCATAAAAATCAATTAACCAAAAATATATAGGTACTATAAAAATAACAAATAATCCTAATTAACGTCTTGTCCGTCTTTTCTACAGGTGCAAATATATTGGAAGTTCTAAATACGAACTCCCAGCTAGTAGCCCAGGAGTTCGGAGGTCCCATTCTGGACTACGCAATAGACTACGCTATGAACGTCACACAAAGGTTCTTCAGCACATACACTTACGATCAGATCAGCAAAGTGCCACTTACAGAAGATTTCTTCGAAGATAATTAAATAAATTTATGATATATATAAGAAACTTGAAGGATTTTAGAGATATAATTTACACCGAAATCAGTATTTATAATGTTTTTTGCTGAAATTAAATATTAATAAAAAAAAGTAATTAATAAAAAATAAGTAAATTATATTTACAAATAAACCAAAATTCTATATTGCTCATAATTGCTCTAATATTTTTATTTCATTTATTTATTCTTTTGGCAACAGTAAAAAATTTAATCGTTAGTTGAGAAATAATTTAATTAATATTAAATAAATAATAAAACTATTGAAACGTGCAGAACGTTACAAGGTTAGAGTTTCTCAATTTATACGCATTGTTCACTCGGAAAGAAAATATTTAAAAGTAAGAAAATGAATAAAATCAAGACTACAGCTAATTTCAAAGTAGCCACGACTGGTTGACCGTACTATACATACCATAATATGCAATGGTAACGCAACCACACCACTATGACATAACAGAACTAGCGATTGCACATGCCACTTCGGAGTTGGTACCAGCGTCCGTGTAAATATTACTAGAACCTAATAAAAGTATGTACTTGAGACTTAAGCAATATGCCAATATTGAATTTTGATTTATTATATTTTTTGTACTGGTGCGTTTTCATAAAAGAAATTATTTAATTATTATTAATTAATAAACTATTATTATTTATAATATTTTTTTTTCTTATCGATTACCCTCTATTTATTATCTAGTGTTATCGTTGAGTGACTAACAGGAAACATACTTATTAAGAAAATTTATATAAATTTAAACGTAGCGAGATTCGAACCAGCGCGTCCTGGAAACCGTCCAAAGGCTCTGACTACTAAGCCATACGTTCTCATAATGCTACGTCGAAATTCTTATAGTCTTCTGGATGGATTTTTTTGAGGCACTGGTTCAAATCTTCCTACGTTAAAATGTTTTATACGTTTTCCTAATAAATATTTTTCGTTCCTAAATATGGAATACCTAACACTTTAAAAATGATCACACAATTTTATTCATTTAGCAAATACACAAGATGCTTGTTTTTCAATAATTTTTTTATAACCTTAAAGTAACCTATTTTACCTATAATATCAAAAGAATGATACATAAAAACCAAATGTGAAGGTCTTATCCTCTTAGATTTTTTACCAATTTACATGGCATTAAAATAAATTGAAGAATTGAGAATTCCTAGAAACTTGTAGCAATTAATATCTTACGAAAAAGATTATTAGAAGACATTTAGACTGTTAAAAAAATAATTAATGTCGTATTTATATTTTGCCTAGATGTTATTCTAGTCACCTTTAAACACCAATAAACATAATAAATGACACTTTAAATGGCCATTCTCTTAATTTTCTTTAAAAAGGTCGAATCTATGAAAATTAATTACTTCAGAAAGAGATTCCTTGGTTTATTCTCTTTTAATTTCTAATTTAAATAACAGTTTAGCCGCAGGGTAGACCGTAGAGAACTCCAAACTTAAGACTCCAGAATTTTTTAGACTGCATGTTTAATGGGGGTGTTCAACATCATGCTTCGTGTACCAGAACGGAGGAAGAAGAAATTATTAAATACATTCATTGCCCCAAATGGGGGTCGAACTCACGACCGTCGCTTCGTATATAGTAACAGTCAGCTTTACTTTTTGCTACAACGTTTTCAATTAATTTCATAAAGTAATATTTTATAATTCTCAACTGTTTTCTTTGTCATAATATTTAGATTATAATTAAAATTTATAATTCGTCATAAAACACTATCAAGGCAACATCAGTACGCAACCGTCGAACAAGCCTGGTTGCCCCGGTTAATTAATTGCAACCATTACATAAGTGGGAACCACTTCGCAACAATACGTTACTTTAAATGTTGCTAGGCTAAAATTATATTTGAATAGTAGGTAAATAAGTGTAGATTTGATTTCTGGGTTTTTTTTTCAGTTTCACGCTATATTTTGCATGCATGATGAGGCATTACATCTTGAGTGCAGGCATTGCAGCTTTGTCCAGCCACCATAGTGAAGAAATGAAAACATTAAATATTTTATTTCCTCCAGTGGAACTCAACCTATCCTGCTGCTATAAGGGGTGAAGCTGGGAAAAAAACTAAATATTAATAAAAATACTTAAGGAAACTAACTTTAAACCCAATTAACATAAAATGTGAACCTGTCACAATTATAGGTCAAAACAATCTATTGAGTTACATTAGACCAGCATTTCTAGCAATCAGCATTTACATGTTTTCATTATTTTCATTAATGTCCAACACGGGACGTTTATGGCGATACCTAGTAGATAAATAGTAATTCGATGTCCACCTCCGCACTTTCACTATTTTAGAACAATATCTATAGAAAGTTAATACAAGTATATAAGAAAAAAAAAAATATATTTTTTTTATAGTTTCACGCTTTATCCCGAATAGCAGGAAGAGGGAATATGGCAACCTGATGTTGAAACACTCCGATCCTCACTTTCCGTCGAATTTCCGGGAAGGAAACAAAAAACTAAAAAATAATAAATAAAATTCCATCTTCCATTAATTAAACTTCAATGAAATATTTAAATATCTGAAATTATATTGTCAAACAATCCGTATCAAACAATACGGTAATAAAAACAATACCGCATATTTTTCCACCAATATTGGATGCAATTGTTCTTTTACCGCAATACAATAAAAGTGTATAAACCTACATTGGAACAGAAAACCAATTTGGCCAGATTTCGATTGTTTTTTATTTTATAGTTTCAATAGCAATACCGTAGAGAAACCAATCCGGGGGCTGTCACCGAGCACGCGATCCCGACATCGTCTGAAAACTTTGATTTTACGACTCAAATAAACTTATAATTCGTAAGCAAATAGAAATCGAACGGAATGGAAATGGAGATGAATAATGTATTTACATTTTTCATGGGAATCGTTGTCATGGATTTTAGTAAATATGCTTTTTTTGTTTGGTATTTGTTGGATAAACGTTCTATGTTTAAGGATGATCAGGATGAGCAGTATAGATGTTCAAATCCAGGGTCGAGGGTTAGGTGGATCGTGCTTACCCCAGAATAGTCTGGTGTCCACCCATTACATTTAACTAGCTAAATATTAAGGCTGAAGAATAAGAAAAATATAAATAAACAAAATTTTAAATCAATTAATTACAACTGTGTGACTGTAAGTGCGACTGGTTATTCCTACACAGGCAAATAAAATATTTAATATGTTCATTTCTTCTCTCTGGTATCGAGGATAAGCGCGGCGTTGAGTTTCGCCACTTATCACACCTTCAGAATTCGGCGGAAAATAGGGTAAGGAGAGTCTTAACACAAGTTCTTAATATTGAATCCTTATATACCTTAGGTAGTAACAAATTACAATACACCAAGTAATTATAACTATAGCAAATTGCTATAATAATAATTATCACATTATATATCACAACGGAATCGAACCGACATCAATGTCGACATATGTGAGTCCAAATAGCGCGTAATTAATTGATAAGTCCCCAACAATTAGCGGAGCCAGATTGTTGAACACGAGACATTATTCACGCATAGTATATAGTACAGGCGGGTAGTAAAGTGCTGTTATAAAATAGTCTATCGAGGTGCTGTGGACAAATAACGCGACGGTAGTGAGTTCAATTCCCGCTCCAGGATATGAAAATCCTGGTTCAACAACAATTACTTTTTTTTGTTGCCTCACTGTGGTAACAAGATATAGCGCAGCGCTGAGTTCCGCTACTCAGGCCGTAATGTCTATTCTTAATATCTTCAATGAAGAACGAAGCGCGTAAAGCCAAAAATATACTCTAAGTCTAAGTCTATGTCTAAGACCTTCATAATATTTAAGACTGTAGAAAATGTTTCTTTATAACTTGTTGCCACCCTCAAATTGGCTCGCGTGGATTAGCCCTTGCCATTTACTTTTTTAACATTTTGTAAGTGCACAGTCAAACTGTGAAAGAAAATTTCACTCACTCTTAACTAAACTTTTAACTTTTAAATCAATAATGCAATTAAGTATCACCAATATTGTTATAAATCCAACAAGACTGTCGCAATAAAAAAGCTAGATTATATGTATTTTATTATAAAACCCAATCTATAGGTTATGAAGTGAGAGAACTCGACTAAAATGACTCTTTAAAAATTAAATGACATGGATGGAAAATATTTACTTTATTATTTTTTCTATTATATATTTATTTATTTAGTAATATACATTTTTATCGACTAAATTTAATACAGTTTGTTTCTATTTCTATAGTATATATGTTTCATTTCATATAGTTAATCACTTTACATCGCAACTGTACAATAACCATTACGCTCAGCCAGTATTAGTATTGATTCGTAAGCCATGCTGTAATACTAGAGTAGTCTAACAGGAAACCTATAGGCAATGATATTGTAGGCTATATTTATAGGCTAGACTATACCGATTAATTCCAATGCTAAGTAGACAAGTGCAAAAGTGTGTTAAGTGCGACTAACTGGTTGTGGGTTCGATTCCTACACGAGGAATTGAAATATTTAATATTATAATTTCTTCCGCCACTCAACACGCAATGTCTCCAGAATTAGGCGGAAAATGGAGAACGGAGTGCCTTGACACTTGGCTCCCTTGCTTACTCTACTATGTGCGGGATAGAGTGTGAAGTACACATCGAGTTGTTTAAAACGATGTCCACGTTTCATTCCCCAAAGCAGGATAGGGAAAAAAAAACTTTGTATCAATATTAAAAGTAATTTATTGCCCTAAGTAAGGATTGAACCCACAATTGATCCACTGGGCCACGACGGACTCTTTGTTTAAATAATAAAAAATATATATTTGTTATTATAGTACATTAATGGATTCTTAACATGCGAACAAAAAAAAAACTACTGTACCTACGCCAGAATCAATAGATTGCTATAAAAACTCTGCAATTGTACCTACTACTTTTTTTCTAACCTATTTTCCGTATCTTGCAAAATAGGAAGAAAAAAACATATAAAACATATAACAGTAATATATGTCATATATGGTGGCATTGGCATTAGGGCTTCCAATCCGGCAGCTAGATCAATCTCGGTATTGTGGGACTGCTGGTCTTCAACCCTGCGGGATCCCGCGGGATTGAGTTCCGCTACTCAACACCTTTGACTGTCTATCAACTCTGTCAACATGCAAAGCCTCGAGAATTCTGTGGAAAGTACCAAACGGAAGTCTTAATAGAAACAGAATGACATAAGACTACGCCAAATAAAAGAAAATATCTTAAATTCTAGACTTTATATTTAATATAAAAATCTTGTTAACTTTAAATATAAATAAATACATATAAAACTTTTTACCCTCAGCCTAAAAACATTCAGCTATGATTAGCTTCCCCCATCCAAATCTCCCCCAAACCTTTCATCAGCTAGCACCATTAGTCACCGATTTTTTTCCGTTTTACCAATACATCATCACTCGATTTTTGCACCTACGATAAACTTATTTGAGGTGACATTTTACCAGTGCCGGATGTTTCTGTCAGTCAATGAAAGTACTTAAAAAATTTAACATCTTATGTCGTTACATAAAAATAAAAGAACTGTTTTTATTTATATGTGGAGCTTCACGTATTTTGCAGGATAGCAGGGTTTCCCACTTTATCAGGGGCGGGGACCGTGACCTTGCTGCCTAATTTTTGAGACAATATCAGACATTATGATAATCATCATCGAGAGGAAATCGAACCCACAATCATCGCGTGGCGGGTTTTTATATAATAACATTTATTTCTAAGCAATATATTCACAATCTTACAATATCTAGGTTACAATTCAAAGCTAGTAACTCTGATGAAGACCTTCATTGTCAGCAAATTGGGTCAATTCATTAAGTCTTCACAAAATTGCTGAAGCCATTTCATGAAACTGTTTCTGCAGTTGTGAACTAGTTTTGAAACCGACGTTTAATTGCCATGGATATATGCTAGATATATATTGATTTTATTATTCTTTTTTTTCAACTTCAAGCTGTATCCCGCATGTAGCGGGTTCCAATGCTAAGTAAATATGTTCCCTCGGTTCCGTCTGCTTAGGTTCCCTCTGCCTACCCTGCTGTGTGCGGGATACAGCGTGAAGCTGATTTCTTTTTATTTATTTACTAATACACCACGATGGCGCCTTAGTAAAAATGAACAAACCTGAAAAAACAGTCATTGCATTCAACCAAAATTAAGAATTTTTACTATTCAAAAATAATATTGTCATATCTATTTCCGTTAAGACAGATATACCATAAGTAATTTAAGTCATAACAAAATCGTCACGTAAATGAAACACACGTTCGTCCGATCCCTGTCACGTCGCACGTGGAGCTGTGGTGGGGTGCAATGGGATACTTTTTCCCGTTTTTAATAGATCGCGTAAAAAGTCGGGGTTGAAACACTTATCTTTCACGCGAACGATATGTAATCGCTTACAGATTTATGCTTCTCAAAGGTTTAATTTAATTATTATTAATATATGTGAAATATTTTTGATAACGCTATAGAATGTTAATTTATGTAAATTGTACTTCTCATTATTATATCTCACTAAAATAGAATATATCTTTCAGTTTTACCTACTTTTTAAATCACTAAAGCTATTTTAACAAGAAAAATAGCTATAAAATACTGCATATCGTCGTAAAATTTACTATTATAATAATTATCAGGTCATATTTTATAACCTCTTTAATAAAATATAATAATTATTTACTTTAATATTTTTGTTTATAATAAAAACAGCTTAAACAATTGAGCTTAAAGAAGTGGTAGGAGATGAAGAACTGGTTTTCTACAATATAAGCTTAATTAAAAACGAATATTATAATATAAAACATACCATTCCTTAAAATAAACCTCATAATTTAAGTTTGGCTAATCAAAAGTTTGAGAACCGAACCGATTTGAAATCACTTCCTAATCCCCTCTGAAAACTCCTCCAGCTTGTAAAGGAATCCGTCATTCCACGCTCTCATACACTCACCCTTGTGTGTTTTAAACGATACTTATAACCTACCAATTAAAGAAGATCTGTAAAGACGTAAGGATCTTTAATATTACAAAGAGAATAACGTTTAAGGGTGGGTCAAGCTAAATGGTCAGAAACTGGGGAATCTAATGTGTCTTTTGCAATAAAAAAATATGAAAATGTGCCGTTTCTAAATGTTTTTTTATTGAAATGAATGCTTTAATTGATATGTCCTATAATAATTTTCCTTTTTTATACTTAAATCTTCATATTTATGTTTAGTTTTTTAGGGTCCCGTAACTCAAGAGGTAAAAGCGGAGCCCTTATAGAATCACTTTAAAGTTCGTCTGTTCATCGAGATGTATCAATCTGAAATTAATATGAAATGTTCGAATCTATAGACCCTTGTAGTACGGAAAAAATTAACCAACTTTCCGCCGAATCTTTGGAGGCATTGCGTGTTGAGCGGAGCTTAACCCCGCGCTTTTGCCTCGACACCAGAGCCAAGAAATGTAAATATAAATTTTAATAAATATTACATCTCCTCGAGTGGGGATCGAACCCACAACCAGTTGGTTTTACAATCACACTGTGCCCCTGTGCTACGACTGGCCTCTACTACTACTATATTGAAGAGGAAATAATTAATTTCTCGAACCGAACTCACAACCATCGAATTATTAAAAGAAATCATAAATAATCGTAGTATACTTTTTATAATAAATATATAATTTTAGTTTATTTTTAGTTTTATTCAATACATTTACATTAACTTAAATGATTGATTGGCGAGCCATTTAGAGAATCATTTCACAAATAGATCTAATTATAAGGTAACACGTTGAAAGAATTCACTCAAAAAATCTAAATTGCCATCCCCTTAACATTGCTAACTGTCATTTCCTGATGGGGTAGGTCAGGGGCTTCCAAAGACAGAGTGTATGGAACGCATTAGATTTTCTTTCAGGATCCCGCATGTAGAAACAAAATTACAAAATTATGTAAACTATACTAAAATTATAAAATATTGACTAAAATTATATGTTTAAAGCTGAGGTTTTTTTTTAATTAGCATTTTTTTTTATTATTATTCATCTTGGGGGGGGGTCAGTCGGTTCAAATTGTGGGGTCGATTCCAAATCGAAGAAATTAAATACTTTACATTTTCATTTTAAGGCAAAGAGTTGCGTTAAGTTCCGCCGCTCATCCGCCGAAAAATAGGAAACAGAAATGTCTTAATGGGAATGGAGTGTCTTAACACTAAGTATTCAGGTTCAAATCACTTAGAAGGGGCTACGAGTACCTAATTAGAATCAGGAGACTGGATTCGAAGCACTATGGATTGTGAAGCGAAACTGGCCATACTATAGAATTTAATTACAATTATTTCCCCATCTAAACCCATAACTATTTTTATTTAAAATCAAATATTTAATATATATATAAAACTAGTGGGCCCGGACGCGGCTACGCCCGCTAAAATATAAGCCTAAATAATTAAAATAAGTTAAAAAATAATAATAAGTGGAGATTTATTATTAGAAAAAATATTTGAGTAGCCGAAATGAACAAACAAAAGAAGTAAAAGTAACTAAAGGAAATTCTTAATATTAGAAAAAAAAACCTAAAGTTTGCTGTGCGCGCGTACTCTACATTTTTCTATATTAAATAATAATAATTTTTTGCGAACAATATTAAATAAAATCTCAAATGATTAAAATTACAATATTTTAAGTGTATAACATCGGTATAGATAACCGAACTGAGATAAATTAATTATAAGCAGCAAATAATTACATAAAAAATAATAGTAATTCGAAAATCTATAATAATTTACAAAATCATCAATGTCAACCGCCCGTTCGCGTCGGTCATACTCATATTATGCCGCCCGAAGGCTAGGTCATTTGGAATCAGTCACATCTTAATTATTTATTAGAATGTTATACAGTAAACTATAATTTCCATCTAGATGAAATGCTAAAAGTGACTATTATATTTATTTTCATAAGGATGAATACCAAATTATACAAATCATCTAATTTTTGTTAATGTATACAAATCTATATCGGCGCGCGCCATGTATGCATTAAGCAAACTCACTTTGGGCACAGAACACATTTACTCAAAGAATGTTCACTTCATACTAAAAAATGGGTGACAAAACGATGCTGCTGCCATCTCTGTGCGTGCCCAACAAAACACAATTTGTGGGAAATTTAAAATTTGGCTTTAAATCGATCTTTATTCAAAAGCCAGAATTATTACTCTTTCAAAATAATTTGGAAGTATTATTATTTAAATTATGTAATAATACCTCCAAATGATTTTGAAAGAATAATTCTGGCTAATAATTTATGGCGCAATAAAAAAAAATAATGCAGAAATAAAACTAATAAATACCTTACATTTTCTTTATTGCTTATAAACATTTGGTTTAATTATATTTTCACAAATAGTATTTCTGCAAAACAATTAAAATGTACTGCTAAAGATTACAATATTGCTACAAGACAAACTTGCCCTTATATGTTAGAAACAATAACAATTTTAACTTTTATAAGTTAAATAGATCATAATCTGCAAAAAAATTATAATTTATATATTTATTAACCTATAACTATGTACTAGATGTATGTAAGATGTACTTGATTGTTGTGTTATCGAATTTGTTTTTAACAATTACAGACAAAGATAAAGTTAATAAAGTAGGTATAATGAAGTTAATACAGTATTGGTCAATTTAAATCTAACATTAATACACAATTACTTATTTTTAATATATCTATATTCCTTTTTAACAATTTCTGATAATCTGCAAATTGTCTATTTTTAACTAAACAAAATCTTTTTACTGTTATGTGGAAGACACTATTATATGAACATTTTCTTTAAGATGTTCCTCACATTGGGCAAGAAAACTAAAATTTACATCTTTTTCCAATTTGCAGATTGCAAGTTTTTTGAGGTTTAAAGAATATGATGTTTCGTATAAATTATTGCAGATTGTGGCACAGTTCTCAACACATAAAATTTTATAAAATTTTTCAGATACATAGTTTAACTTTTTTTTAGCATTATCATATTCTTTGAAGTCCATAAAAGTGTACAATAATATTACATAATTATCGGTATGTTTCAATTTTAAAACTAAATCACAAAGCTTGCATTGGGGAGAGCTATGACAAATGTACAATTTTCAAAAAAGTCATACATTTTCTTCAAATGATTGAGTTAGAGAAAAAAAACATACATTTTCTTCAAATGAAGAATTGTCAGTCATGTTGGTGTTCTGCCTTTCTTTCAATCTGCAGAATCACTATTTCAGCAGCTAAACAATTTACCCATATAAATCCTAAATTTGCAGTGACTGTCGCCTCTCCAGGTAGCAATCCTGAAAATAACAAGAGTTAATAAAGGTCAGGTTACAGAAACTAAAATCAACATATCATTGTTAGATGAATCTTCTTGATTAAGCAATTAAAAGAAAATTAAAGAAATTGTTTAAGATTAATGTAATTTTAGTTGTAACTATTAGTATTTTGTTAAATTTATCGTATTGTTATAAAATTGTTAATTAATATTTAATATTTTATTTTTACATATATATCTATCTGTTTTAGGTTTTTTCACTGTTACCATAAGATAGGCTATTTATTATGATAAGTTTTTATGTTAAATATATTGTCATTACAAGTGAACCAGTATCAATTAATAATATACTTGAATTACCATTTGAATACTTGTCAATACTGTTCTTTGCAATGCTCCAGGTATAACATTTGCAGGAAAATGTGATGTCCCTGGTTGTTCAGTGGAAAAATTTAAATCTTGGATTACCTGATTCTGAAAATAAAATATAATTGGATGAAAATACATTGCCAATGTATGATTACTAATATGTACATAAATAAAACAGTTTTTCTAAACAGTATTTTTTTTTCAATAAAATTGACAAATGAAGCCCTTTCAAAATGGTGGCAACATAACATTCTATGTTCACCATACATTTTTTTCTGAAAATCGATAGAATACCATGGGCCTTCAAGGAAGCTGAACTTGGCCCATGTTTCACAATTGAAAAAGTACAACATTTAAGATATGACTTTATCTAGAGTAGTTAACACTTAATGATTACTTACCGGTTTGAATTGGTAGGACCTGTACTAGGGAACCTATATAGTTTAATTTCAGGATCTTCACGAGGGGACATTTGAGGCATCTACTTTTTAAATTGTCTCCCATATTTTAGATCCAAATATTCAAACAAAGAGAACAACTGAACAACAATAGAAATCTAAATATAAAATGCAACAGAAATGCTAAAAACAGGTTGCTTGTTTAAGTCACAGTAGTATGTTCGCCATTTGCAAATGCTAATGCTACCATTGCCATATCAAAACATAATCCTACTACTGTACTTTAAATACCGGTTACATAAAATGTTTCTCATATCGAAAAAAAATTTATCACGGTGCCTTGCATACATGAAATATTATAAAGAAAGTTATTTATTAAACATTAAGTAACTAAAGCGTGAGTTAAAATTAAATTCTTAAAAAAATACTCTTAGAAAAACTACTAATTAGTAGTTTTACTTTAATATAGCAACCGGACTCGGCTCCCACGTAGGTATGTCGCCCAAGCTCCTAAGGAAGTCGACCGGGCCTGACTTTGGGTGACGTTTTCTTAAAACAGCAAACTTTGCAAGCCGTTGCTTAGCAACGCGTAGCGACGATTGTTATTAACATGGCGGAATAAATTCCTTGTCAAATTAATTATTTTAATATATTGGTATATAACGAAAATATTACAAATATGAGAAAAAAAAAGTATCCTATATTCATCCCGGGACCCTCTAGTATCTCTATGTGAGTATTTTATCACAATTAAATTAGCGGTTTGGCCCTGATTGCGTAAAGGACAGACAGACAGACAGACAGACAGACAGAGTTACTTTCGAATTTATAATATAGGTATGGATAACATAATATATTAATATTAATATATATATTTCCATATACGGTCTTGACTTTGACTACCCCATGTCTCCAGATAAAGGGGCGGAGTGATGATGTATGGGTACAAAAACAGCCGCTGTAACTGTCATCACTTGATGTATCACCTAGAAGCGTAGAGGTGGAAAATTGTACGATTTGATTTATTTAATGATCTTAAATATATAAATAGTAATGGAATTTATAATGGAACGGAACGGAATTGTAATAGGCTGCTATTAATAACTGTTGGATAAAAAATCTTATTTTTTTCATATAGATACTTCAAGAAAGAATAATACTTAAAGATTTCCACAAATTAGTATTTATTTGTGTTAATTAGCAGAACTCAACGCCGCGCTTTGTCATATTAAAAGAAAGAAAAAGAAAATCATCAATCAA
The DNA here is from genome assembly GCA_000313835.2 of Heliconius melpomene melpomene. Lineage (NCBI taxonomy): Eukaryota > Metazoa > Arthropoda > Insecta > Lepidoptera > Nymphalidae > Heliconius > Heliconius melpomene. Next base: position 235,451 of record HE671317.1, on the reverse strand, counting down.
ACCCAAACTTATTTCCAGAATCAAACCCAGAACCGTCGCGCTTAGTCAAACCCAGTATATAATAATATGCCAGGACTACCTTAATAATAGTTTAAGTAATCTTATAATTCTTTTTTAAATTAAACTTGTAAATTCTGTTTAAAAACATAATAACTCAAACAAAACTTGTTTTCTAATTGCCGAACCCACGACCTCTAGCATTTGCAGTCGGTCACACGTGATAAATAATAACACGATTCCGACCTTCGCGAATGATCTTTATAAAATACACTATTATAAAAAACATCTATATTAATAATTGGAAATACTTGTTATGTTTATTTATAGTCTAAAAATAACCTTTTCTTAATATTATTTGAGAATAGTTTATGAAGAGCCGTCTTTCCTATCTATCGTATTTTAAAAGGTAAAGAGAATCTAGTGACAAGTCACTTTGCTCACAACTTTTCGACTATTTGTACGTGTAACATGATGATTATCAACGTTAGGTATCTTCTATATATATAAAATCGAAAAGTCACTCACTCATCACGAAATCTCAGAAACTACATGTGCTAGGAATCTCAAATTTTGCATAGGAGTTACTTATAGGACGTAGGTGCTCGCTAAGAAGGGAATTTGCAATATTCGACTTCTAAGGGGTTGTTTTTGGGGTTGAAAGTTTGTATGAAACTTCGTTACTACAAATGCTAGGAGTCTCAAATTTTGCATGGACGTCACTTATAGGACGTAGGTACTCATGGGTCTCCATGACCTCCAAATTAAAAATAACGTAGTTCAATCAGGCGAAGCCGCGGGCGGACCGCTAGTTTCTTATAAAAGCGGGAGTGTTTTTAAGCTTCGCAAGAGACATAGTAGACAAGCCTAGTGTCGAGACAACCGAACCAAAGTTAAATATATTTTCATTCCTTCGCCCAGGCAAACAGCGGCTTTGAGTTGCGTAACTCTACATGAAATACCTCCAGAACTCGACGGAAGGTGTAGAGCGGAGTACCCTAACACTAGGCTTCTCTGCCTTTCCTGTCCCATGCGGGATACAGCGTGAAGCTGAAAAAGACCATAAAATTATTAAACGAATCAGTTACAAACTAATAATAGTTACAAAGTATATAATTACTTGCAATATAATTAGCGAAAACAATAAGAATTATAATGTATGTGAGAAGACCTTACAGAACCTTGAACTTCCTGTCATTCGCGATGGTTTATTCAGAGAGAGCTGGTCTGTTCCCTTCATCTAGCTTCATTTGTATGGGGCCGGGACGAGCGGTGATAATGACCGCTCGCCGTGACGTACGTGATTCGAGATTTATGTATGTATTTGTGGGAGGATTGTGTGGAATGGACGTTTGCGAAATTAAATAAAGTTCTATGTATATATTTAGTTTAGGTACTAGAGGTTTTTTGATTTCTACTCATCTTAATTGATTTTCATACAAATTTAAATCATGCAAAGGATACGAGGATAGAAAGCCACTTTTCCTATAAAATATGCCTAGACAATATATTTATTTAGTATCCCCCATTTACCAGGATAGGCAGAGAGCTTGAAAATAGAAAGATTAACTTATTCATTCCCCTTAATAACTTCCCTAACATTACACACGCTTACACTAACATTTTCTGAAAATTTTAGTACTGAAGGATAATTAATACTCTAATATAAACCTAATTTAGCTCTAGTCCTGAATTATTAAAAAATATTTTTTCTTAACCTATAAAGAATTTTTCAAAGGAAATCCGTTTCCATGCCCCAGTACCGTCGCGCCGGTGCCGGTGCCGTCACGGCGCTACGCGCTGTAACGGGGTCATCTCGTTAGCGCGCGTTCGTATGCGACCCCCATACACTTTGCACTCCACTGAAACCCCATATTTATGTATTACTATAATCTAATGGTGTTAAACAGTAAAGTGTTTTATTTTAGTTTCACGCTTTATCCCGCATATAGCTAGGTAGGCAGAGGGATCCTGGGAACTTAGTGTTGAGACTCCATTCCTGTTAAGATATTTCCGTTCCCCATTTTCTACCGAATTCTTGAGGAGTTGCGTGTTGTGTAGCGGAGATCAACGCCGCGCTTTGCCTCGTCACCAGAGCGCGGAAATCAAAATATGTTATTAAGTATTTCATTTCCTGGAGTGGGAATCGAACTCATAAGCTGTCACGTTACAGTTGCACAATTGTCCTTTAACTCTATACGATTATTACTTTAAATTATACTGGAAAACAACCGGTAAGTAAACAAGACCATTTCATCAGCGCGGTCGTTCGTATGCTGCCTCACATGCAGTTCACTGGAACCCGTGTGATAAATACTTGCAATATCTCCATTATTGGAGAGAAAAGTTGCATTCATTCTTTAATGATGAAGTGTGGACAATATATCGTAAATTTTTATTTTTTTTAAACATTTACTTTCATTATTTTTTTATAGCTCACGCTGTATTCCGCTCACAGCAAAGTAAACAGAAGTGATGTAGTGCTAAGACACTCCGTCACCGTCAACGTCTCTAAAATTCGGCGGAATAACGAGGTTACCTCTGCCTACTCTGTTATAAGAAAGAATGGTTCTTGCGTGAAGCTAAAAAATTTTTACACATCAAGATTCGAACCCACACCCATCCGTACCACCGTCCCAGGATACCGAACAAAAATCCATATCATCATAAGCAGACTGCATCAGCTAATGCTAAATGAATAGAGAGAGCATTTCACACATACACAAACACACTCATTAGAATTGGTCGAGTGAACTTTTGCTAAGTTTATTCAGTCGTTCATTGTATGGAACTCTAATAGCCGACTGGATGATTCATTTATTTTATTTTATACTAGGGAATCGCTCGCGGCTTCGCCCGCTCGTTCTGTACAATTTTTTTTTTCATGTAATTATTTTGGTGGTATTGTCTAATAAAATTATACATTTTAAAGACAATTTTAAATTGATAGCGTAAAATTAATGTTTTAACCAATTCAACGAATTACTTGTTTTGTAGCAATGTAGTAGCATTCAATTCTTTATCATCATCATTAATTATTTATTTATTTTATTTTTATGAACCGATTGAAATAAAAGAAAAATTAAGAGACCAACACACGAACAAAGACAAGAATTTAATTTCTTTTTTTTTTCACGCTGTATCCCGCACATAGCAGGGTAGGCAGAGGGAACCATGTGTTAAGACACTCCGTTCCACACTTTCTCCTGGAGGCATTACGTGTTGAATGGCAGAACTCAACGTCGCGCTTTGCCTCATCTTTTCATCAAAATCTTCATTAATAATGTACAGACCACCAAACAGTTACAATATTATTATATATATGTATATAGAATATATATATCTATTCATGTTTTACTTCATCAATTAAGGGAGGAAGTGCGATACGTGCAAATAGCTGTGTAATGTCGCTGTCAGTGCGGTGAATCGCTAAAATGTATTGTTTATTTATAAAGAGACATTCCGCAGCTTAAAATACTTTACTAATGAGACATACAGACATAGCTACTAATATATTAGATATAGATAGTACATTTTTTTATTATTATTACTTATATAGATAAAATGGTCGACGGTCGATGGAGCCGATACGTGCTAGAGTGGTGACCTCGCTTGGGCAAGCGTAGTGTAGGACGCCCTGCAGCACGATGGACAGACGATTTAAAGAAGGTGGCTGGCACCGGATGGATGCGAGAAGCCCAAGACCGGGATGGTTGGCGGTTTATGAGGGAGGCCTACGTTCAGTAGTGGACGGCGATAGGCTGATGATATATGGATAAAATGGAGAAAATAATATTACTAGTTCAACTTGCAAGGGCAATCGTGGCGCAGGGCACAAGCGTGAGACTGTAAACACGAGGGCTGTGAGTTCGATTCCGACTCCATGAAATGAAATACTCAGTTAATTTAACTTCACGCTTCATCCCTAGCGGGGACAGAGAGAACGGAGCGCCAAACGCTACGGTTTCTACATACCTCTTTCGCCTCGTCAACCTCATCATACATTCCCTCCGGGGGGTCCTCATGCTTTTTACGTGACCTTCCTCCAGTATCTTTGATACTGTGTTTTCGGAGGTCTAAAAAGGTCTGCGGTGGAAGATGGAGCTACAAATACTTAAATATATTAAAAACCACTAATACAAACAATAATACATAAATCCTTATTGGATTTTTAATACCAAGATTTTACTTCATCATCTGAATAAAAAACAGTATTTTAGTAAAACAATATAAAACAATGCACCTGTTTTGACGTTAATAATTCCGTGTGGTGTATAAATTGTAAATTCCAGTAAATGAAGCTGTAGAGTCCGTATATACAATAAATCTGAGAAAAATACCATAAAACAAAGGAGTTAGCGTCTCTCGCGTGCGACCAGAATTACTAACGAGAAATTGTTTGGTTTTCATATAGATATAAATGAAAACTATATGATGAATATTATTTATTTATTCCGCTGGATTTAATTCAAGGTTGGCAGAGAAACCTAGTGGTACAATAGTGGTTCGCTTCCTGTCTACATTATATATTCCTGGCTGCATAAATATTTGTAGTTGCGCTCGTTGATCAAATACTACATATATTATTTTTAAACAGCTTCACGCTGTATCCCGCACACAGCAGGGTAGGCAGAGGGAACCCAGTGTTAAGACACTTCGTTCCCCATTTTCCGCCGAATTCTGGAGGCATTGCGTGTTAAGTGGCGGAACTAAACGCCGCATTTTGCCGCGACACCAGAGCGAAGAAATTAAAATATTAAATATTTTATTTCATCTTATGGGAATCACGTCCACGACGTGTCGCGTTTGCTCTCATGTATATTGATAATTAATAATTCATTATAGGTTGTCAATCATCTTTACGTGGACAACTTGGACTCTAAGGACTTCTATTAGTTCAGGAAGGTAAATCTATAGAAAACCAAAATAATTTAATTGTTTCCAAAAAAAGTCTCAATTATGACATTAATAATTACACACAATGTTAATTTCTTTCAGTTAAAAATTATATTCTTAATAATTTATATAATATCTTTAATTAAGATTTTTAAACTTGTTTAACAAATTACATGGCATTTATATATATAAAATCCAACACAACTCAGTCATCCAAGTGCGCTACGACATCACAAATTTATATAAAAAAAACCATATTATTTTAAAATATTTTAAATTATTACATATATTTACATATATTTACATAAATTTATATTCCACCAACATTCCTTCCCATGTCAACAACTCAACAGTTTATCTCTTGTCAGTCAAACGGACAGATTTCGCTCGATCTTGCGCGAGATTCGTACCCGAGTCACGAGCGCATTGATATGCACAGCGTGTTCACTTTATTTAATATAGAGACGAATAAGGTTAGCGATAAGTGAACATTATACGTATGTATCATACCGATTAACTGGACTAATTGTTGCTACACGATGTATCCCGCACACAGCAGCGTAAGCAGAGGGTACCTAGTGTTAAGACATTCCGTTTCCCACATTCCGCCTTATCTTTCTAGGCATTGCGTGTTGAGTGGCGGAACTGAACGCCGTGCTTTGCATCGAAGAAATAAAAGTATTTAATATTTGATTCCGTCTAATGGGAATCGAACTCAAAACATGTCCAACATGTGTGTCCCTGTGTCCCTGCACCATGACTGACGTCACAACTTCATTGAATAGAGTAAGAACACCCAAAAAACACCACATCAAGGAAAAAAATAAAACAAAAAACATATTAAATAAAATTTATTATATTTGAGGTTTTCAAGATCTCTTAAATGTTACAATTATGAATCCAATTGATAATAGATAAAATAATTAAAACTTTCAAATAAACATGTTATATATAATTATATACAATATTTGATAATAAGATAAAAATAATAATATTTAGTGCTTCAAATAATAAAGAAAATTAAAGCATTTGTGTTATCGAGCTATCTAATAAATATAATGGGTGACATTTTAATATGATGCATAGAAGATGAGATGCATGAATCATTTTTCTTTAAATAGTAAATATTTAAAGAAAAATGATTCAAATATTCAATAAAAACAACCACCACAGAATATAAATTACAGTGTAAAATACTTCATTTCATTATTATATACATATTCTCTATTAGTTCATTAATTACATAAGTTTCATAAACTTTGTGTATAACGCTATGTTCTTGAAAGAAAATAGGTCCAATTAAGATTTTGCTAATGCACTTTCTAATTTTGTAGGAACATCTTAAATGCTACATTGCGAGTTCGATTCCGGGAGAATCAAATATTTTCTATTATTATATTGCTTTTCTTAACTTGACCTGTAAAGTTTTTTGTCGAAAAAAAATGAATTACATATATAATATATTTTTCCATACAAGCTTTCAACCCCTATTTCACTCTTCGGTGTTAATTTTTTTCAAAATCCCTTAGTGGATCCCAAAAATATACATCTGTCCAAATTTTACGTTACAGTTACGGCAGTGCGTGAGTCTGACCTCAGTCAGTGGCAACTTCTCCTTTTATGTATATATAGATTATATGTGTACTTAGAATAATATATTTTGTTTATACTATATTTAAAGTGCGAAATGAGCTCTAAAAGGAGAATTGGCAGACCAAAACGGAGTTGGCGGGACGAGCTGGACCATTATAGGTGCTCAATAGCGCTAAATGGAGAGAGGCCTTTCCCCAACAATGGGATGATGTAGGCTAGGGAAAAAAAAAATTAAAATGTGATTAACAGTTATCTAAATCGGACCTATTCGGACCACTGCTATTGTAGCATTAATTTGTACAAAATTATACAATAAAATAAATATAACAAGATTGATGTCCACTGCACTGTTTTTAAATCGATGTTTTTTAAACAAAAAATAATCGTTTCAAATATTTTTTTTAATAAGTGCAGAAAAACAAAATAATAAGCATTTTTCTTAAATTAATTAAAATAATTAATGCTTTCTTTTCCCGGAAGTTGGTTTCATAATACTCTCTTTATTTTTCTTCTTAAGTCAAGACATTTTGTGTTGAGTGGATTTAACATTATATATCTTTAAACAGTGTAATGGATAAAACATCCTTTTATGGTCATTTGAGGTATATTTAATTATTTTTATAAGTTTTCTTCATTATAACGTCAGGTGGGTTTTCACACTATTCCACTTATGTTCATTCGAATCTGCTATAGTCTGAAAAATAATATGAAAATAATATGAATAATATACCGATGTAAAAAATTTGTTTTTGTAGAAGTGAAATAATTAATCATGTATATTTTGTTTTTATATTTTAATATATTTTTCGTATCAGACTTGGGAACAGAATATCTCATTCTTCAAATCACATTTAAATTTAATTACATTTAAATTTTGGGTTGTAAATCGGGACGTCCCGCCAAAATCGGGACGCTTGGCAACGATGTAAAGGTAGTACCAGCAGTGGCGGTGCGGCCAGATTAGTTCTCTAGGACGTGTAGTATAGTATATATGGCATGGTAGTATGTGGTAGTACCTGCATTGGCTATGGCGGCGGCGCGAGAGGCACCAGCAGGGGCTCGCGGGGGCGGCGCGCGCGGCGGGCGGGGCGTGCGGCTCGTGTGGGCGTGCGCAGACGAGGCCGGCCGGGCCCGCGCCTCCCGCGCGCCTCAACCGCCGCGCTCTCGAGGGGTTCGAGCGGCGCATCTGATTCTAGTAACGCCGCGCCTGGAATGTATATTAATTTTGTACATATATTTATATACCTGGCTGTGATATATCAAGTCAGAATATAAATTGTTTCTTGTAATTTCAATTTATACATAATATGTGTAAATTATCCTTACAAATGTGTTATTATCAATAAACGTTTGACAAACTGTTTTCTTTGTTTACATTTTGTCTCAAGCCCAAATGAATATACTATAAGGTTTATAAAAAAACACTCAAACACTCTCCATGTAAACTATAACCCAAAATCCAACAACCAAAAGAAACCCTAATTAAATCCCACCTGCGGCGACAGCGGATGCGTTGTCGGGCGCGGACGCAGGCGCGGTTGCGGACTCGGGGCGGCGCGTGCCGACGTGGCGCGAGCCGCGCGGACGTCCTCTCCGAGCGCCGCGCGAAGACCGACTGCCCGCCCAGTTGCTGCGTACCGGGGGGGAGTACGCTGGGGGGAAACAATATCATTAATCTGATCTTGCCTTAAGCTCCGCTTAACAACACATTAACTCTAAAATGGACGAAGAGCAAACAACAAATGATCAAAACACAAATATCTTCCTGCCTAAATAAAGTCCCAATACTCACGCAAAGGCTGCGGCGAGGCGTCCACAACTAAGTGGTCGCTGTCGTCGTCCACTTGTAGGGGACTGCCGGGCTCGGAGGCTGAGTCGCGAGGTCGCTTCGGCTCCACGGGGGTAGTGGGTTGCTGGTTATATGTTAACAAATCAAAGTGTAAGTTTAAGATGCTAATGCTATAATATTTAATATAAACAATTTTAAAATTACATATAAAAAAAAAGAGGTTATAGTCATTGAATCTGTTCATCTTTATGTTGATGTAAATTTATTTTATATTTGTATAAGTTGTAAAAATAAAAAATATATAAAAGATATGAAAATATAAAAAATAAAACTACACACCGAAGGTAATATACCAAGTTTTCTCTTCCGTTCTCTCTCTTCCATCATTTTCTTTTCTTCAGACTTCTGACGATCTATTAAATATATATTTTTTTGGTGAATTATAATTATTATTTCAACAATATATATATTTATTTTTTTAATGTATATTTTTTTGCTAAATATGCTGTCGATTTTTATGCAAGTATTTAAGAAATATCTAATTATAAGAACGTACGAATTAATTAACGCTTTAACGGTCCCTAAATGACGCGAGTTCAATTTCCGCTATGTTTAAATTTGTGTACATACCTAAGTGTTCTTCTTTCATAACATAATATTTGAACATAATATTTGAATCAAATTTTAACAAAATATTAAAACTACGTAACTTACATTTTAACTCTATTTCTTCGTCATCCAAAAGTAACGATACAACTTCTTTAGGTTTAAGTGTGTCAGGTTTGAAATTACCACCGCTTATCACCATCCTTTGTATCTATAGAATGAGAAAAAAAACTATATTAATAAAAGCTGATGATTTCCTAGTTTTTGTCTTCAAAAAGTTACCAAATTATTTATGGATCAAAGTATATGTATGCGGCCTAAGGCCAGTCGTAAGGCAGGGGCGTGCCCCTGACTGTAACTGTAAAACGCGACAGGTTGAAGGTTTGCATCCCACTCGAGGAGATGAAATAATATTTTCAATTCTTCCCTCTGGTGTCGAGACAAAGCGCAGCGTTGAGAAATTCCATAAAAAAATATTTACACATATAAATTTTTTATTTATTATAAATACAATTAACTACTTACTTCACTCTTTTCCCTGGCCCTTTGCATAATCCGTTCTTCAATAGTGCCTTTGCAAATAAGCCTGTAAACCGTCACTTGTTTGGTTTGACCAAGGCGATGAGCGCGGTCCATGGCCTGCTGGTCCACTGTTGGGTTCCAATCGGAATCGTAAAATATCACCTAAAATGGAGAATATAATTTAATCTATACTACTGTACTTATAATAAATGTGATTGATCTTTATATGGTAGATACATTTTTTGTTAGAGCAATAAAGAAAAAAAAACAACACAACAACTCACAGTATCTGCAGCAGTGAGATTAATACCGAGACCGCCAGCGCGTGTTGATAGTAGAAACACGAATATATCTGTGCGAGCCTATGAAATTAGAAATTTATAAAATTAAAATTTAAAAAGTTTACAATTTAAAATTAGATAACTATATTAATATTTTTTTAGCTTCACGCTATATCTTGCATTTAGTGAGGGCAGGCAGAGGAAACTAGGGAGCCTAGTGTGTAAACACTTCTGTTTCCCACTTTTCGTTGAATCCTGGAGGCATTGCGTGTTGAGGGGCAGAACTCAACATCTCGCTTTACCTCGTTACCAGAGCGAAGAAGTGAAAATATTTAATTTCCTTGAGTGGAAATCGAACCTACGACCGTTGCGTTTATAGTATCATGCGTGCCTCTACATATTACATTACACTACGTACTTAGTACATTTAGGTTTAAGAACAATTATAACTTAAAATTAATATATTCTATTACCTGAAAATCAGCAACCATATCTCGTCGCGCCGATATTTTACTGGAGCCATCCAACCGCATGTACTTGTGTTTACGATGCCACATATACTCCTGGTTTATAATAATTTATTTTAATTATTAAAAAAATTAAAAATATATTTCACCCTAAACAAACTGTTTACTATTGGTATGTTTTAAGCATATATCTTTTTTGTATATCATAGTATTGTAATATAATAATTATCTACATAATTATGTGTCGTATCTTTATATTACATCCATAACCAAAAAAAGTTTATAATAATTTACTTGATTTTTTTTTTCGTCCTAAAGATTGTTTGGATGAAATGGCTATTTAGTCGTCGTTTGCATTTCATTATATGACAGTGTAATGTAATATCTTGTTGTGATGAGCTCTATACTCAAATTTATGGGATTTACTAAATTTCAATACAAACCTCTAATAAATCAATCATCTTCGTCATCTGGCTATATATAAGAACACGGTGGCCGCGCTCTTTCAGTCTTTTCAACAAGGAATCTAATACTGTAAGTTTTCCCGCATCGCTCACCAACTGATTTTTATCTAAATGAAAAAAAAGGAAATCAAATTAATAAAATAGGGTCTGCTAGTAAACGCGGCAGTTGTGGAGTCGATTATCACTTGAAGGAATGAAGTATTTTCATTACCTGGCAGAAGACAAAACGCGGTTACTCGATGTGGAATGTCTCGGCAGAAAGTGGGAAAACGAGTGTCTTAACACTGGGTTCTCTTTGCCTATCCTGGTATGCTTAATAAATACTGAAACTAAATAAAAAAAGAAAAACGAAAAATGTGTGGTGTCCTCCTTGTACTCTGTTCTTTCATCAAGGCTCATTAGACTAAAAAAATAAAACATTTCAAAACAGTACGGTCGACCGCCGTAGCCGCCCTGAAGTTAGCTGCAGATGGTTGCACAGAGTTGATTTTATGATATGTCTTATTTCTGATTATTTTCCCTGAGCGCCTTAATTCATAGCGGCGACGATTGGTCGATAGTCATATAGCTTCATATACATTACCTGGCACCTGTAGCGAGGCCCAGCCAACGGGCGGGCGCGCATTGCTCACTAGGGTGGCCAGCGTGTCCGCGCCCGCCGCACTTTCGCCGTGCTCGTGGCGGCGCGCGTGGTGGGCGAAACTACGCGACGAGGCGAATGCTGCGCGGGTGAAGGCGCTCACCTATAATAAAGTTGTTGATTTATAAGATTGTGTATGAGTGAGGCTGTTGTGGCGATGTGGAACATCTTCTTACTTTTAGCTCGATAGTTATTAATAAATTATCTTCATTTCTTCGCTTTGGCAAAGTGCGGCGTTGAATTCCGATGTTTAACACTGAATTTATTTGGTTTTCTACATATGATAAATGTTAGATTGTTCAAGTTCAGAGATGCGAGGTTTATCAAAATGAAAATATTATACGGATATGTTATTAATATGTGGAAGATTCATGATATATTTCATAAAGTTAATATTTGGACATTTTTAGTTTTGTTTACATAATGATAATTGCAAATCAATTTATTAAGTTGACTTGATGATCTTTTTTTGTTGTACCTAGCCATTTTTTTTTCTCTACTAATCATGCCAATCAAACACAGCATATTAGACGAGTCGTAGCCACCGTCAAACACTATATACCTTCTGCTGAGCAGTGCACAAAAAGACAGGCAGCGGCGTGGGCAGGTCGCGGCGTACGACAGGCGCGCGCTCCACGTGCGGGAACTCTGGCATCTCGGCGACAGCAGGCAGTACTGGGACTGGTATTACACCGCCTTCTTCTGTTTTTATTTCGCTTAGCATTTCTGCCTAGAATTGTTATCTTATGAGTATATATATTTTTTTCTTTTTATAAATTATCAACTGACTGTTTCTTGTGAGAGCGGAGAAATAGAAATAATTCATTCCTCAGAGTGGCGATCCTCTAATGTCGGTTGTTAAAGAAAGTACTCAACACTATGCGCAGCATATGGTTATAAATGCTAAAGTTGTTATGTGTTCGGTTTCCGCCCTAGAGAATGATTTATTATTCTTTCGTCTCTAATAACACGACAATACACAGTGATGAGTTCCGCCATTCAACAGACGGCTACCGCGGATGGGATGAAATGTCTTAATACTAATTTCCCTCTGCCTATCCTGCTTATGCGGAATACAGTGTGTACCGTAAAAAAGATATCTTTTATATTTTTAATTCAATACATAGTATAAGAAAGGTCATCAGAGAAGAAAATCAGTATTAAGCTCTTACCTGACTCTCAATTTTCAAGTTTCTACTGCGCATGCCGCGATGCTCCACAGTTTCTGGCATGTAGTATATACTGTGCTCCGTGTGGGCGTAGAATGGTCCTCCTGTTGTATATCATTGCAAAATTAGCGAAATTAATTAAATGTAAAATGTAGATAAAATATATATTTTTGAGACCACCGGTGCAGCGACAGCATCTGACAGTGGTAGGTTGGATTAGAATTACCAAAATATTATGTGGCTCTTTAGTAGCGCTTCATTTTTTATTTGTGTGTATGTTTATTTCTATTGTGGTGTACAAATAAAGTAATAATAATAATAATAATAATGATATATACCTTCAATCCACAATCCATCAGTAAACAACAATTCCTTCCACAACAAACAATCGTGTTTTCTTTTCTTCAATACATCGCCATCAGGACATATTAACAGTAAATATTTGCTATTCACTATATCATAGTAATCTCCATAGAATTCCGTCTCTTTCTCTTCTTGCTTTATGTCCGTTTGTCCCGCTTGTTGCCACCAGTACTGTCTGTGTCGTAGTTTCTCATATTTTTCTAAGCATTGCTCTATGTGACGCATGCTGAAATATTTTTCATAAAAGTAATAAAATATCAAAATTTTAAGTTTTTGGTTATCTGGAGTAAGTTTTGTGAAATAATTATAGTCCTATTTTATGCCATAAAATTAAACGAAAATTAAAATTTGAACACTATAAAGAATATGTCGATTTATTTCAAACTGCACCTCTTGGAAACTATTCTAGCACTCTAGGCACTAAGCCATGTACTTTTATCAAGGTCAACGTCGAAATTATTATACATTTGTTACGAATTATTTAATAAATTCGGACTATTATTATATTATATTTACTACATATTTCAGTCCCGCTATTACAAAATTTCTATACTTTTATAAAAAAAAATACACTCACGCATACAACCACCCACACACCATAACCCTATAAATCTCCATAGGCGACAAATCCATGAACCTCGCAAAAGAAAACGCTTCATCGCCCTTACTATTGTTATGCACGTATTGCGGCGTTAAAATACATAATTTATTATATAATAAATGACGTTTCGACGGTATCGATCGTAGTAGAATACCGTCCTCCGCTATCAACTTGGGCAAGTGGTAGTCGTCAACTTGCATTGCAAACGGCGACCGTACGTCTCGCCTTTCGAATAGTTCTGGATGATTGCAAACCTATAAGAAACCCATCATTTTATTTATTTACAGAAGGATAGGTTTAGTTTAGGTCATAATTTTATTTATTTACAGAAGGAACATATTATTAACATACTATTTCCCATTTTCCTCCGAATTCAGGAGGTATTGTGTATTGAGTACCGCAATTCAACGCCGCGTTTTGCCTCGTTAACAGTGCGAGGAAATGGAAATATGAAGCATCCCCCGAGTGGAATCGAATCCAAAATCATCGCCCTTACAATCGCTCGCTTGTGCCTCTGCGTAATTGATACGCCAGGGAATGCAGTGTATTAACACTAGGTTCCTAAATTTCCTCTAACTACCGTACTATGTGTGGGATTAAGGCAACTAAAAAAACATTTAAAAATGAGTTACCTTTCTAAATTGCATAACTAAATTCATGAGATTTGATGTGAAATTCTTATCTACATTATGACCTGACTCAGCGCCTACAGAATAATGTAACAATTCTTCTATTTTTATTTTCTTCTTAAGAGCTGAAAAACAATAATTATAAAAATTATTTTAAAAAATCGTTTCAAAACTATACCTAATCCACTGTATCTTCAAACAAAGTGGTTAGTGTTATTAAGAAAAAGTAAAATTAACATTGATAATTTATTTAATTTTCTTAGGAAAAAATAAAACCATATAGTATATTACCTATATACAATAATTTCTGTCTTATAGTTAAGGGGCAGTGAACCATAATCTCAATTTTATCAGATAATTCATTTTCAACATCCTTTTTGATTCGTCGTAACATAAATGGCTTCAGAATCATATGCAACCTAGATAGATGTTCTGGAAAAAAAAGATTATTAAACATTTATTACAAGAACCAATTAGTTTAGCTTCTCGCTGTATACAACATATAGCAGGGCAGACGACCTAGTCTTAAGATACTGTGTTCCCTACTTCAGTTTAATGTCGCTATATCGCGTCACACTGTGTCCCGCTTAAACCAAGGTAGGCAGAGAAAACATAGTGTTAAAACACTCCACTCCCCGCGCACCACATAATTTTCGGAATAATACGTGTTGAGTGGCGGAACTCGGCGTAGAGTTTTTATTTGTTACCAGAGTAGAAAAATCAAAATAAATCATTCCCGCGAGTGGGAATAGAATTCACACCGGTCGCGTTTACAGTCAGGCGCTGTACAGCTACGCGATGATGACGTCAAAATATGAAATAATAAACTCTTTTGTATTTAGGACCATTTAAGCTTTTTATAGAAGTTTAGTTAAGATATTGCGTTTTGTCTAATGAGACGAGAAGAACGAAATTAATCTGAAACATATAATTAAATGTAATAAATAATTAATTCAAAATATGAAATATAACAACTCACTCTCATCTATAGCAGTTTTATTCTCAGCGTGACTTTCGATGTCTTTGGAGAACCACTCGTTGAACTCCTCGTGTGAGTCGAAGAGCGTCGGCATTATAAAGTGAAGTAACGCCCACAATTCCGCCATACTGTTTTGTATTGGAGTACCTATAAAAACATATTATTTATTAGATTTTTTTATCTTTTCCCATAACTATTTTTTAGTTATTATTATGCTAGCATTTTTTTTACATTAACTACTTAGATCACAATAGAATAAGACAATTTCTGAAAGTATGGTCTATTAATTTCAGGACATGTAAGCAGATTACAAATTACCTATATTGCAGAAATAAACATTTTTAAACGTGAGCTCTAATGAGATTATTCATAAAAATAAATTAATGGTTCTTTTTTATCTATATTTTAACGAAAAAATATTAACAGATATTTCAACAAAATTTTTAAACAATAATAATAAAATACATATATCAAAACCCACCTGACAACAACAATCTATTCCTACAACTAAATCCAAGTAGCAACTTCCATCTCATACTGGCCGAACTCTTTATAGCTTGAGCTTCATCCAATATCATATATTGCCACGACACTCTGTTCAAGTACTTCAAATCTGACACTACTATTTGGTATGACGTCACTACCACGTGGAAAGCCGCTTGTCGTGTATGGAGGTCTTTACGTTCCCAAAACTGTCGTAAGATTTTACGTTCACTTGGACTACCCCAATATGGCACCTGTTAAATAATATGTTGTATAATTATCGTGAAAGATCGTTTTATAATATATTTTACATATAAATTACAAATATTTCAAATTACAATACAACTTACCACTTTAAAATCAGGTACAAATCTTTGCATTTCCTGTTGCCAATTATGCAAGGTTGAAGCCGGAGACACCACCAGGAAAGGTCCCCACACGCCGAGCCTCTCCGCCACGTGACATAAAAACGCTATACATTGCACTGTTTTCCCTAAACCCATTTCATCTGCTAATATTCCACTTATACCCTAAAGAAGTAAAATAAATATTTATGTTATAATTTAAGCTTCCATTTCGAAAAATAAATGATGTTATATAATATTTTGTTCCATTTAGAGATTTTAGATAGGAACTACATATAATGTTTTATTTAGACAGATGAACGATATCGATTGAAAGAAAATGTTTTAGATATAAATATTTCTTTGACTGGAAATCAAACCAGTAATTATCAGTTGAATATTTATTAATTAAGCAAAGTTGGCTATGAAACACTCCTATTATATGTGGGCCAAGCAACACCCACCTGATCATACAAGTTCGCGAGCCAGTTCATGCCCTTCAGCTGGTATCCCTTGAGCGTGCCGCGGAAGATGGCGGGCTGATCGTGGTCGCGGCGCCGCTCCTCGCCCTCGGGCGTCGGCGCCGCGCGCACGCGCTCCGCCTCCACTTGGAATGCCGTGCGGGCGTGCGCTGACGCCAGGGCCTTCATTTCTTCACTGAAAATTGGACAGTTAGTTATAAAAAACAAATTTGCACTTTTTCCAATATAGCATATCGAAAAAAATCTAAAAAGAACCTTAATACACAAGTTTAGTTGATTCCCAACAAATTTACCCTCAAATACTTGCTATCTCTTGTTTATTTGTGACTTTAATTATTGTAATGATTATTTAAATTTTGTTATTTAGTAAGCATAAAAAAATATTTATGTACGATTATTATAATCATTATGAAATAATTATTCAAAATATATATGTGAATAATAATTTGCGTCAAATGTTCATTTTATGTCTTAACCCAAATGTTTCGAGCACTGTCTAAGTAATATGTATTTTAACTACCACTTTATATTTATTGTCAGCAACATTACCTATCTACAAATTACAGAATTTCTAGATTTGACATACAACAATTATTTTTTAAAGAAAAATTAATTATAGTAATTATTAAAAGTAAAAATAAGGTATGATCAATACCTTATTTTTACTTTTAATTTCAAAAGCTGAAATTGGATTCACACATAGAAAACTATAGTCACCAACATAAGCCATTAAATACTAACCAATCATAATTATCAATAGCAGCAAGCCTCGGATCTGCATCTTCGTCCAACTGACTTAAAATCATGTCGGCATCAGTGTCAGTGTCCTCCGCATTTAATTTCCGTTGCATGAAATGAGCGTACAGTTCTGTTTGCGTAATTAAGAAATTTAGCTTTCTACGTTGACGTTTCGCCTCCATTAGTTCCACGTCCATCTGTAGAAGTACCATATTTTTTTGAAACATTCTTAAATTAAGTATTATATAGAACTTTGCTATAAAACAAATGTTATGAAAATGACTAAATAAAATAAAACTAAAAATTAAAGCACGGTTGTGAGTTAAATGCTCACTAGGGGGATGATTATATTTCCATTTACTTACTCTAATATAGATAGATTAAGAACAACGTTGAGTTTCGTTAACGCATGTCTCGAAAATTTTGACATGTTGTGAGCAATAAGGTGCCTTAACACTCGGTTCCCTCAGGCTTCTTTGCTTTGTGGGGAAAAGCGTGAAGTGAAGTGTGAAAGTAAAACAGGTGTTATGTACATATTTAATGAACATTAATTTAACAAGTAATAAGATAAATATATGAAATCTATCTTAGTAGTATATAGATGGATACAATTCAATTCTGGCTAATAATGCCACAAATTAAAGAAAAATACTACAAAAAAATATATAAATATTTAGTCTCTAACCTTCCTCTGCTCTTCCGCCTCTCTCTCCATGCGGCGGCGCGTCTCTCTCTCCGCGCGGTCGTACCTGCGCCAGTATGCTTGCATCTCTCTGCTCAACCGTTTGCAACGCCATACCGTTTCCTTCATGTTCTTTTGTGACTGTTGGTGAAATATTATTAGGTTCATTAAAAACTATGGTAATTGAAACATGCGTATTTTATAATAGAAGCATGTTGCATACTCAGAGTTAAATTATATATTTATGATTAATGGGCAATCACAATGAAATCTTAAAATAGGCTTATTATTATTTTTTATGCAATACCAGTTACACATATTTTGACTTCATATTATTTAGATTTTAGGAGTTTAATATATTTGAAATAAATCATTGTCTTTATTTTATTTACTTATTATTTTTCATTTATTAACAAATATACAAAAAAAATATCAATTTACAAAACTATACCTACAAAAACATATTAACACTACATTTATATAAAAACATACAAAAATATGTTTATATAAGTATATACAATAATACAAAGAAAGAGTGAAAAAGAAAAATTATTCTACTAGATAGCCCCACACAACGGCGTAGCTAAGGGGGTGCGAGCGGTGCGGTCGCACCGGGCATCAAAAGGAAAGGGGCATCAAAGTCGACGATTAATTTTTTTTAAAGGTAGCCAATGTCACATTTTAGTGTATGACGCTTAATGTACGTGAGAGTAGAGTACACTTTGAATCTGTTTTGTTTTTTTTAGACAGTTTTAAAGGGCATCAAGTCCTAAAGCCGCACCGGACAGCAAATACCCTAGCTACACCACTGGCCCCACACATAATTGGCCCCAAAACACCTTACATAAGAATTGTGAACAGTGATCAATTACCATCAGTTAACCTAAACTCTTGTTTATCTTAATTTTCCTTTAAAAAACCCACCTGCATAGCAACATGCCGCCAATGCTTACAACACAAAGCCGAAAGTCTCTTTCTCTGCAGCATCAACTCCCTGTGCTGCGCCGTTCTCGCTCTCTGCACCTTGCCCAGTTCTTTTTTGACAAGGAGTTGAAAGTGTCGTTTGCGACGGGCTGTTAGTGCTTCTGGACTTTTTAGTGTAGGTTTTTTGCGGCCTCTGGTTAGAAAATAAAATAATAAGAGTATAATAGTTATGCACAGGGAGCCTGGGGACCTAGTATTAAGATACTCATACTTTATTAGAATTTATTCCTACTATGACACTTTTGCAGACTTTTTTTTAAGTGGATTTAAAATAATTTATTCCACATATAACTGTTGTAAATTCAATTTAAATGTCAATTGAGAGATAATATTGAATATCTAGAAATGTTATGAATAGTAGAGAAGTACCTTTACATTATATGAAATTATGAAAAGGATTTGTTACCGGATTCCTGGCTTTTCAGTAATAGTAAACTCATCTGTGTCATGTTCTTCCTTAAGATTTCTTAATTGTTCTTCCCAATCCACACCATCTGGCTATTAAACAATAAGCTATATAAATATATGTATAAATATATGCAAACTACAGTCATAACATGCATACTTCATAATTTTGAGATTAATCACATAATTTAAAACTAAATATAATTGAGACCAGTTGTTGGTTGTTGGTCAGTTGGAATCAATCCAACTCGATAGAATGAATAGTTTAATATTACCATTTCCTTGCTCCAGAAATTAGTTAAAACACTGCTGTGATATATGATACTTAACACACAATGCTTTCAGAAATCGGCAGAAAATATGAAACGGAAGTATCTTTATGGGAATTGAGTGTCTAACTCTAAGTTTCCAGGTTCCCTGAGCCTACCCTGCTATGTGCGGAATACAGCATAGATATTAAAACATCTAGCAGGTTAATATGCAATATTTAGATCTAAACTTGAAGTAGATTGAATATTTTGTAGTCCAAAATAGTATTTAAAAGTAATGATTAACATTACTTTTAAAAATATTTTACATGATTAAAAAGGCTTATAGATATGTTCATCTATATATATAAAAGGACTTGTCCTCACTGACTCAGGTAAGACGCAAGCACAGCCGTAACCGCTGATGGCAGAAACGTTAAATTTGGACAAAAGTTTACTTTCGTAATCTGGACATCCACTAAGAAGCGATTTTGAAAAATTTTAACCCTAAAGGGGTGAAATAGGGGTTGAAAGTTTGTATGGAAAAATCTTTAAATCGCCACCGATTTTTATAAAATTTGAAATTTAGATTCTTAAAAATATTTCATTGAACACATGTTTCGTGGTTTATTAGAATTCACCCCTAATTACGCAAGCGAAGCTGCGCGCGTCCGCTAGTATTATATATAGCTTAATTAGATGATAATATATATCAACTATATATGAGTTAAAATTTTGATAATAAAATTCATACATAATATTACTTTAATAAATAACTCAATAAATAATAACATAATGAAATCAACACTACTTATATGTATTTACACAATAGAATATAAGTTTACTTACAGCATCACTACCTTCATTATACCCTCTATCTCTAACTCTGCCTCTTTTAGGTTTTTGACTGCCTCTAGCACCTCTTTCAGATGGACGGCCTCTTCTGCCTCGACTTGATGGTGGTTGTATGGGTCGGCTTATCCTTCTCTCGGGGTATCTATCTATGGTGGAGAGCAAACCTGCTCCATAGTACATGTAGCGAGAATTCTACAAGAAAAACATATATATATTTTTAGTTGTTGCTGTGATTATTGTATGAGAGTTGTAATTTCGATGTGAACATATAACTTAGTTAGTAAAAGCTTTTGGACAGTTTCCAAAGAGGCACGGGTTCAAATTCTGTAACATACAAATTTTTATATGTTTTCTTAATAAGTATATGGTGCTAGTTCAGGACAAGAATGGAATGATTAGTCATTATTAGTCAACCCACTGTTTGTGGAAATCATTAAACAAATATTAAGTTACTCATACAAATAGCTTGGCTAGCTTTAATGTATGATTTTAGGACTTACACATATAAGTGCTATGAAAAATATGGTCTACTATACATTTATTTTAAATGTAGAATGAAATAACTTAAAACTAGATCCTCTTTGCCTATTCTGCTATGCAAGAAAAAAATATAAAAGCAAAAAGAAAAAAAAACAATAATAAGAAATTTTCCTACCCCTGGATCCTTATAATATTCCTTTGCATATTTATTATGAAAATGTCTTTCCCTGAGTAATCGTTTTATTCTTAGATCTTTAGCAGCTGACGTGTCTTCCTCACTACTTGATTCAGTTTCTGATGATAACAATACATCTCGAAGCCACTGACGTTCTTCTCCAACAGATGCCAAATTATATAATCTCATGCGATCGCTTTGTCTTTCTGTTTACAAAAGATAATCTCTATTGATTATAAATGTATCAATTATAGATAATAAATAAATAAATAATTCAAAAATATTAATACTCAAACTAGAATGTACCAAAATTACATAAAACTTTAACTGTTTGCTATTTACACATAACAACCAAAAAGATATTCTTTTACCAGCCAACAAGACTGTTATAATAAAGTCAATGTGGTGCAAAAACACTGTTATCATACCTTGTTTAGTAGTCACAACTCCATGCATATCTTTATCACCCTTAGACATTTCATTGGGCATAGATTTTACGAATGAATCATCATCACTGTCACTGCCTCCATCAGAGTTAAGTATTTTTTCCACCTGATTCACAAATGGTCTGATATCTAAGGCGGCTTCCAGCCTCTGAATATGTATGGGTCTAGCAACTTCATGACGCTTTAAAACTGTTTTGCTTACCATAGATTTTTCAGACATCTCACTTTCTGAAAAAAAAGATGACAGTCTGATACATAACCCAAAATAAGATTGTTTATTATACATCCAACATGACAGAAATACTTTAAATTCTATTATCTAATAAAGTGTAGCAAAGATAGCGTTTTCATACAAAAAGATCGATGGATTTCGAATAACATTAGGTCTGGTAAGACAATATACAAAGTATCACTTACGCCAATTTCCAAATCCTCCAGGACGTGCGTACCTTGATTACTTAACGTTAAATTCCATAACATTCACAAAATGGCGAATGAGAATACTCGACAAATCGCTGTCAATGTCGCCGCCCGGGCGGCGCACATTACTACTCATTTCGTATTTGAGCTTGAAAAAACACAAACCCGCCATAATAAGCTGCGACGTTTTGTTAACAATTAGAACTACAATTTTGTACATATGTAACCAATACGCGCTCAATTCAATACAGTTGACATAACGTTAACCAATCAAAATGGCCAATTATTATAAATCGACCAATAAAAATATAGATATCTAAACATGTACGTAAATGTAATCGAAAACAAATCTTTAACACAATACGATGCATTCAAATTGATAACATAGTTTTTTTATTAATGAAATAATTTAGTAATTATTAAATATCAATATTATTTTGAAATAATAGATTTTAAAATATATGTAAAAATCAATTTAATATTGCTTCTCATATTTTTTATAATTAAGAACACTTGACACTAATTAAGAACATTTTGAATAAATGTTGAAAAACGTGATTATTTTTCTTTTTAGATATCTTTAAAGTTTATTTTTCTTATTGGAATAAGTAACAAGTAAAATATGTTGTCAAATTATAAATAATTTGCAGCTAGTTCTTTTTTTCCCGTTTCCCTAGTAATTTCAGCAAACGCTTAAGATTCCTTTACACTTACAACTTACAACTCAAATTTCAGCGATCTATGTATAATAGTTTACGCTGTACGTTGTCAGTTCACTCAATAACGGAAGAGTTTTATAAATATTGAAGACAAGTATCGCCGCACGCCTTAAACAAAATTATAAGTAACAGTCATTATCATGTGGCCGTAGTAGCGCAGCGGCACAATAGAGTGATTGTAACGCGACGGTTGTGGGTTCGATCCCCACTCGAGGAAGTGAAATATTTATTTACGTTTATATTTCTAATGCCTCGACGAGGCAAAGCGCGGCGTTGAGTGCTGCCACTCAACACGCAATGCCTTCAGAATTCGGCGTAAAGTGGGGAACGGAGTGTCTCCGTCTGTCGAGTGTGCGGGATACAACGTGAAGCTGTTTTTTTATATTATGTTTACGTTTATTATTATATTTACATTTACTTTTAATTTAATTTCATAAATAAATTAATAAAATTAGTTGTGCAAGATAGTATAATTCATTACATTTTGAATAGTACATAGTTTTTACGTAAGGAACTGTTAGTGTTGGAAAAACAAGGTAAAAATATTATTTGGTTAAGATTTATTTTCGAACAGAATAGTTCTATTTAAATTATTCAAGTAACATTATAACAAAAAAACTTAAAAAAATAGAATAATAAATATATAACATAAGTAATTTATAATATACATTACCTATGTTATATATTATGTTATATATATTTATAACATTCTAAGTGTATAAGTCTATCTATATTATAAAGTAGGTTATAGTAGTAAATTTAATAATATCGATAAGCACTGTAATTCGATCTTTAATATTATGTTACTTTAAACATATGAGTGATTCTGAAATTAATTCATATCTTTATAATCTATACAAATGTTTTAATTTAATATTTTTATTTGTAAAACTTGTTAATAAAGTATATTTATCTGATTATTACTATTAATAATTTTATAATGAGCAGTTTAACATAGCTCGATATAATTGCAATGTAAGAATGATGCGAACATCACTAAATTATAGCGTCTGAATATACCAACATTAGCACAAAGAAGTATTATACTTGACTGCCTTAAAACATTGATTGCTTTTTATTCTGTGTGAGCCTTAAAAATTTTACATTCTGCTACAGCATAATAATAATTTCAGAGTATTTGATAACTGAGAAATAAAATGTTTAAAGTAATATAAATAAATATATCATGCTAGTTCTTCAGTTGGTGAAATCCATCACATCCGCAGCAAATTGCAAGCAGTGGTTGAATCCAATATGGTGGTCGTTTGTTGTGGCTTTCAAGTGATTTGTTAAATATTTCATTTTTGTAAGTTCTTTTGTGATTGTATCGTATAATTCAAATTGTTCAGCTAAGCAATAATAGCTTACAGTTTAGAGCATAATTTTTAAATGCGTACCGACAAAAAATTTAAATCTTGGCAATTTTCAAAAATACATATTGTTGAAGTGCAAAGTTAATATAAAACACTACTAAATAAAAAACTTTTATCGGTATATCTGGCTATATAAAGTGAATAAGTCAGTAATTTTAATTTTAAACAAACATACCATAAAAAAGAATAAGCGCGGGATATGTGGCTTGAACTTAGTGGCGTCAATTGCATTCCTATTGCTGTTTTTTTTTACAAATACCATTGGATTATATTTTTAAATTGATAAATATTGTGTAATATTATAGAGTTAGAACATGAATCTCTGTTATTTCTATTATATGTGACAATATGAAATTGTTGTAGTATTCCTAACCTCAAAAATTGCCGGGTGCGGCTAGCGCATAGCAAACAACTGGTACAAAATTCGGTTTATGTATACTTTCTGTAAGCGACTGCTTATTATTATTTTCGCTTTTATTTCAGATGTTGATCTTTTTGTGATCTGTTCCAATTGATTTCTAACAATGGACGAAAAAGAAGTAATAGAAAAGCCCAGCGAAATAGAAAGCGAGAGCAAAGTAGAGCCCACTGCTGAAACCGAAGCGGAAAACCCCGAAGCTCAAAATACTGAAACCGATACAACAACTGAAGTTACAAAGGAAACTTCTGAAAGTGTTGATATTCATAGTGATAAAAATGTTAGCAATATAAATAGTGATACTGAAGTTAACAGTGATATACAAAATAATTTGGACCATGATGTAAATAAAGAACATAGTGATTATATTGAAAACAGTGACACCTGTGAAAATGTAGAAAAAGAGGACACTAATATTGTAACAGATACTTCTTGTGATATACCAACTGAAAATGTGGAAAGTGTGGATAAAAACTCAGAAACAGGTATTTTAGACAGTTTTTTTTATTATCATAAAAAATGCCTGCAAAGTTTATGGCTCAATCCTCACAAGCTCTGGTAGGCAAAGCATTGTTGATTTGCGGTAGCCAATTTGTAATGCCTTGAAAATTGGGCAGTGAACAGTAAATATAGTTTCTTAACCTAACCTGTTATGCAAGAAAAAGTTGTATAATGTATCATGATTTTTAAATATATTTTAAATATGTTAATAAATTTTTTTGCTATAATTTGATTTTTAGTATTTATCTACACACTGGCTTGGAGTCAATTCTGTCTTGGAGAAATGTTTATAATTTAAATATGTATTTCCCTGTTTAGTAAAACTAAAGTGCAACATTGGCTTCTACAACCTGCCATTTAATGATCCTAGTAAAATGTACAAGTGTCCTCCCACTTACCTTATTATACATATAATTGTTCTAAAATATTTAACATTGACTTTTCAGAAGAGAAGCCAGATGTTTCTACACAACCAGAAGACCAAACTGAGGATGTAGAAAAAAATAAAGAAATAAGTTCAGAACAAACAATTCAATCTGAAGACATTCTTTTGAAAGAGGAAGAACAAGAAAAAGAGAGTCCCCAATTAGATAGCAAAGCTCCTGAGGAAGTCAAGGCCGAGGCAGATTCTGAAGAAAAGACTGAACCAAGTACAACAGATAAAGAAATACCAACAGAAAGCCAAGACTCAAATCAACAAAATAATGAAAATAGAGATGAAGGTGATGATAAATCAGAAATCAGGAAACCGGAGTTTGAGACTGCACCCAATTGCTCTATTGATGATCAGCAAGAAGATCATACTCAAGTATGTTATTCTGTTTCATGTATATAAAACTTATTATGTTCACTTCGAAATCCATTTAATTTTTGAGAAGTTGTATATAATGATGGAACTAAATGTCATACTTTGTCTTGCTACCAGGCATATAGCCAAGAACTGTCTTAACACTAGGTTTCTCTCTACTATACTTTAAACTCTCTACTTACCATGTTTAAATAATTACTTAACTAATTTTTTTTTTCTATTTACTTTCTACAGGCATTAGATCCCTTTGATGCTTTGCTAAAAGATCGTTCAGATTCAACTGATACTCCAGGGCAGGCAAATTTATCAACATTAAACATTAATGACGATGATGATGATGATCATAATACCGACACACATGCAGGTGATGTTCATGGTCATGATGATGCTGAAGATGAACATCCTCCAGGTAACTTAACTTAATTTTTTGTAGCAAAAATTACAATTCAATATCTATTAAATTATGTTTTGGGGCCATTGTGATATAAATATAACTACAAATAGATGGTGTTGGCGTAGTTCCCTATTTGAGGGAAGGAAATATTATCACTTTCCCACTTTGGCATACTAGGTTTACTGCCTACCGACTTATAGCAGGATATCTTCCACATTTCGCATCTGCAATTAGTCTTATAACTAAAATTAAGTGACTGGTGAGACCTTATTCCCTTGCATCAAGACCGCAGCAATAAAGTTTCCAGTTAAATGATGTGCTGCTGGGCCACATCAGCCTCATTGTGAATTTTTTTTATAAGAAGCTATAATTTTTTTTTCAGAGGATGATAGTAGTTTACCAGAACTTGTAGAGCAACCTGGTGCAGATGAAGAAGTGTGTTTGTTACCTGATACAGAAAGAGAGATTTCGGAAGCCGATAAAGCTGCCGCTGAAAAAGTTTTAGCTGATAAACGGAAAAGGGATGAAGGTCAGTTATAAAAATAAAAAAAAAACTTGATAAAGAACTTTATTATACTTTTATATATATGAAATTTTGTCTTTGTATAAATGATTAGTGCTAATGATTTAATAAATGAGTGTTATATACCACATTTATTTTGACCATGCCCAAAAATCTGAAATAAATGATTTATTTTTGGTATTGATATGGAAATTGTTCAGTAAACTTACAATACACATAATATTATTATATTAAAATATATATATTTGTTCCATATTTTAGGGATTGGAAAGACTCCTATAGTTTATGTTGTTAGGTGTAGATGTGCCTTATGATCAAGATCTTATGTCATATTATTTAAAAGTGCTGGAATCTATTAAGACAAATATTTGATTTGCAATGAGGACAAATGCATATGTTCAGACCATAAATCACATTAAATAAATAATAGTTCATATATAATTTTAATAATTATAAAAATAATAATTTGAAAATGGTGTTATTATTTTAAACAGAAGCAGCACTAGCAGCAGAAGCGGCGGTACCCAAAGAAGAGACTGAAACGGAAGTGCCGGAGACCAGTGAAGGGGTGACTGAGGAAATTTCGGAGCTTAACGCCGAAGATGCAAGCGATGCGATGGACGCGGATGTTAGTACTGAAGACCCTTCACAGGAGAATGGAGGAGGTAGAGGATATTCAGTTTTGTGAATTTTATATGTCTATATGCTAATAGCGTTTTTTTTATCTTCACACTGTATCCTGCATATAGCAGGGTAGAGAAAGAGAACCTAGAGGCAGTCGGTTCCCTCTGCATTGTTAAGTGGTGGACCTAAACACCACACTTTGCTTTGTGAGCAGAGTGTGAATGATTCCCTTAAGTGTGATTTGAAGCCACAACTATCACATTTATTTAAATAGTGACTATAACTATTTTGTTTCATATCAACAGACAAAGAATTTGAAAATGAAGAAATCATTGAGACTGAAGATAAATCATCTGATACTATACAACAAATTAGTCCTCTTGACAAGACATGTGTACATTGTGACAAAGAAAAATCATGCAATTTTAGATTTCCCACAAAGGATGGATTTAGTTATATTTGTGAGTTGGCATGTGTCAAATTATTTCAAGAAAAAAATCCCGGACAGTACATAGTTGTTAGTAAAAAATATGTTGTTGATGAAATCATACCCAAAATGCTTACATGTTCTGAATGTGAAGAGAAGAAAATATGCTACTTCTATTATAATTTTGATGGTGAAGATACAAATTATTGTTCTTCAGAATGCTTGCACAGTATGATGGCCTACGAAAAAGACCTTTATACGATCAAGAGAAAAAGAATTACAGTAGAAGAGAAAACTCCCGAAGAAGCCACCTGTTGTGTATGTGAAGAATTCAAGGAATGTTTATATAGTTTAGTGCGATATGGGATTTCTTTACACATATGTGAACAGGTCTGTCTTAGGAATTTGAATGCTAAAGAAAACGGTAGGTATTTGTTAAAAAAGAAAAGGGTGCACCGGGTCCCTCCGCAAAAGACGCCGACGCCGACGCGACCGGCGAATCCGCCATTACTTAAATTAAAAGTGATTAGCAACGCTACAGATAAATATTTAGATGAAGCGTATAAAATTCAAACTAGAACTCCAGCAATGGTGCAGGCCGCCAGAGAGGAAAGAGAACGTACTTTTATTCGAACCTGCACCCATTGTCACACTATACTCAGTGACGAGGAGAAGATGCTTATGTGGGAAGCAATGGACTTCTGTAACGAAGTGTGCTTAAGGAGATACCAAAATCTCATCGGATCCAAATGCTCAAATTGTCGCAACGCGGTACTACATACGAGTTTAGGAAAATATTGCGTACGATTTGGCTATGATATACGACAGTTTTGTAATTCGGCGTGTTTGGAGGAGTTTAAGAAAGGCTTGAAAATATGTTGTTATTGTCAAAAAGATATATCTCAGGGTCATCAAGGGTTTTTGGCTCCGGTCGGTGACAAGGGCCAGTTTAAAGATTTCTGCTCCCAAAGTTGTATGGAAAAGTTCGATCAAATGAGTAAGAACCCGGTGCCACAACCGATGTGGGCCAAATGTGCTGTATGTTCTGTAGAAAAAGCGACGACCATCGAAGTGTTAGTGAATAAAGATGTTTCTCAAAGGCTGTGTTCAGATCCCTGTTTTGCTGCTTTCAAATTTGTTAATAATATATTTCCAGGTATGTATAACTTTGTATTATTTCCGGTATTTAAGTGGAGTTTTGAAAAGTAAATTATTATTAAAACTTATAAATATTAAAAAATATGTTCAAATAATTATGTCATATATAGTGATATATTTAAATTCAAGGAATGTAATACAATAAATTGTTGTGTTTTTGTAAATTACTTTTAAATTGAACAGGTTTTATTATTTTTTCCAGATCAATGTCGTTGGTGTAAAAAATATTTCGAGAGGAAGTTGAACATGTTTTTCACAATATACGACGGCTCGGTGCCCAACTGTTTCTGTTCCAAGTCCTGTATGAACATATACATAAGTAATTCCAGACACATTGTGCCATGTAATTGGTGTAAAGTGAAGAAATATAATTTCGACATGATTAAGCGGTCTCAGTCCAATGGGCAGTCCATTATGATGTGTTCTCTCAATTGTTTGAATCTCTATCTGGTGTCGGTGAATGCGGTGTCTTCAAGACGGTAAGTTGTATATCAATCATTCAACATGTACCACCTGAACGACAACAAAATTCGGAAGAAAGAGGGGAACGGAAGTGACTAAATATGAAATATTAATGGTATTTGCATTGCTTTCTCCTATGTGCTGGATTCTGCATGAAACTAAAAAAATATAATTGTGTTCGAAGTCATAACTTCTTATGGGGGGGGGGGGGAGGGGTAAAACACTTCGATACGAAATACCCGACACCCACACGTTTTATATATTTTTATTAATAAGTTTTTTTTAAATTCTTAGGACAAAATGTGACATGTGCAAGATGACGGAGCTAGCGCAGTACCATCTCACCATGTCGGACGCGACAGTGCGCAACTTCTGCACCTACCAGTGCGTTATGACATTTCAGGTACATTCATAGCTTCTTTTTCTTTCAGTTTCACGCTGTATCCCGCATGCAGCAGAGGGAGATTAGTGTTAGGTCATTTCGTTCCCTACTTTCCGCCGAATTCTGAAGACGTTGCGTGTAGGGTGGCGAAACACTCCGCCGTGCTTTATCTCGAGACCAGTGAAAAGAAATAGAAATATAAATTTAAATAAATATTTCATTTCCTCGAGTGGGAAGCGAGCTCTCGACATGTCGTGTTTACGGCGTAGACTCGCGGCGGCCTCAATATAGGGTAACTAAAAAAAAACCTTTTATGGTAGACTAACTTCTGCCGGATGCTTCGCTCCTGTGGTTAAATGTAAATACTAGACGTATATGCACATGACACACTTAAAGCGCGGGAGGTAACTCTGACCTCAGGTAGAGCGAGTAATATCTTGACAGATAATGTAAATAATTCCTTGATAAATTACCAATTTAACACAAATGTTACAAATATATATTTTCAATTCAAACATGTACTTCCCTTTTTAGTTTTACTTATATAATTTCCTTGTCCGATTGGGTCAAGCAAGGTATTAAAAAAAGGTTAAAATGAGACTAATGTGAAGAACAAAGTTACGGGGAAGTTACGAAGAAATTTACTTAAGTACTTTAAAGAGAAATAATAAATTTATACAAATTGTTGACAGGGTCAGTACTCGAAGCAAGCATTACCGATGGTACAATCTGGTGAAACTGCCGACCAACAAAAGGCTGTACCCACAGGGGCTCCTAGAAGAACATATTCTGCAGCTACTCACAAAAACAATGGTATGTATTTAGTATAAAATTAAAAATTAATATGTATTAAAATAAATATATTTAAAAATTTATTATTTAATTATTGGAACGAAGTTCCTTACGGCAGACTTGGAAGGGATAGGGATTTCGCTGCGTGACCGAACTGAAAAAAATGTGATAGTAAAACCGTAAGAAAAATGTGTGGAATAAAACCGTTAAATGAGACGTGCGCAGGCGCGACAGTCGCATACACAGACGAGTAGTGTATAATACCTTTCTCTTTCTCCCTCTTTCTTTTTGTTCTCTCATCATTTTTTTGCAGGATTGTGTGTTATTGTTGTTTTTTTATTTTAAGTAATTTATTATTTCCTAAAATACTGAATTTCCTAAATACTTTCTTGTACTTAAATAAAAACTAATCAGCAAAATTTAAGAGAAAAATCAAGAAAACCTACAAAAAATTGAGCACGACTTTTTTTGCAATTTGTGTCGATTCTACTTTAGCCGAAGGAACTTCGTTCCTACCTGGTGTCCCTCGACACCACATTTTATTTTTTTATTTCTATGTTATACATAAACTACACCTTGTTTACAGCGTCAAAAAACCAACAGCGTTCCTCTTCTGGTATGCCCGTTATTTCAAATGTCCAGTCTTTAGCCCCCCCGCCCCCCCTCGTACACAGTACACGAGCCAAGTCCAAGCGACATCAGCAAGCTCAATCACAGGTGGAACAAGAACCCCCTCAAGCCTCCATAACACCCCCTCCTCCTCCTAAACCTGTCACCCCACCTCCTCCTTTACCTCCCAAAATATACAACCACGTTATAGTCAAAACCCTACCCCCGCACGAAGTAGCCAATAAAGCTACTATGACGAAACCCATGATGGTCTCTAAAGGAGTGTCGTGTCGTCCTCATCCGTGTACAAAAGAGTGTCAAACTGACCCCAGTCTGGAAAGGCGAGTACTTATCCCTGTCCCCGTACCCATTTACGTCCCCGTACCTTGTGTGATGTGGTCGTTACCCTTCCCTGTGCCAGTCCCTATACCCATACCAATACCTACTCCTGTTTTTATACCAACAACAAGAAATTCTGCTAAGGGAATTATGAAGGAAATCAACAAAATACATGATAAAATGCCAACGGATCCGTTTGAAGCTGAGCTCCTCATGATGGCCGAAATGGTGGCAGGTGATAAGAAGAAAGACCAGAGTGATTCAGATACTGAAGATGAGAACGGTAATTATTTATACTATTATCGAGTTTAAATATAACTATTACCTATAGAATTATTTTAGCCCTAATTTTTTGATTCATCAAAAATATTTTACCATCTTTTAAATTAAAAAAATAAAAAAAGCAGGGTAGACAGAGGTAATCTAGTGTTAAGTCGAAGAGTCTTCTCCGTTTCCCACTTTCGAATTTTTCGAAGCATCGCGTGTTGAGTGGCGAAAATTTAGAGAAATAATAATTCATTCTCTGTGGGGTGGGGATTGAACTGAACCTACAACCGTCGCGTTAATCACACCCATGTATCCCTGCGTCACGACAACAATTTTTTACTAAATGTTCCATAACTCTTTGTCTAATAATTATAATTTTTTTTTGCAGAAGAAGGATTCAGTCCTGTTGGAGGCATGGATGGTAATAATGCTTTTGGTGAAGATATGCTCCAAATGGCATTAAAAATGGCCACTGAATATGAAGACCAGCCAGTGGACTTGGAGTCGGCCATGACAGCCAATACAATTACACCTAGCTCACATCCAGGCATGCCAGGTTAGTTGTTTAGGCCACCTAAGGATCTTAAACCAAATTAAATAAATAAAACCCCGAATATTTTGTTTAAAATGAGTTCTACATAGCAAACTTTGAAGATATTTTTATTCTTTATTCTTTAGGCAATAACAAGCATTTTTTATTTGTAATTTTACATAAAAATCTTAGTAATGTACAGAAATGTGCAATTAAGAATACTTATTGTTGTCAGGTCTAGAAGGCGAGACCATGCACCAACACATGATGGTGCTGGAGCAGCAGCGCGCAGTGGCAGCGCTACGGGCGAGCAGTGCAGGGGCAGGAGCGGGGGCGGCGGCGGGCGCCGGAGGAGTAGCGCGCAAGCGTCCTCCGCCACCGCCCGCGCGCCGCCCCAAGCGCCGTCGTGACCCCGCACCCGCGCCCGCGCCTGACCCGCCGCGTGAGCCCATGGAGAAACCTGATGCTAATATGTGTCTCAAGGTACCCTCCTACTGTATACTATACTATAGTACTTCTGACACCAACACTAGCGTCGTATCGTAGTACTAGGAAAACAGCGCGTAGTAGAGGTCTGCACTATAGTACAACATAGTAGTACCACCCTTACGCTACTCAGCTATTCAGACAGTTTTGTTACTTTTCATTTTCATTTGTTACTTTTCATTTCATTTTCTTCACTAGTCCACAATGTACATAAGTTAGGAAAACCTAACTTTGGGGGGCCAAAACTCGTCGACAGTACTGTATAACAGAACTACTGGCACCAAATCATTGTAATCAATCAATCTCAATAAATCAATGAGTCAGTACTAATGGTACCAGGATAACAATGTGCAGTAGCAGTCATCCTAGAAACCTGCACAGAACGAACACGTTTTTAATTGAACATTCATAAATGCCCTCAATAATAAATTTGTCATATACCTTCCATGTACAGATATCGGTGAGTTAGTTTTATTTACGTGTATAAATAAGTAAATAAAACATATCTATCACACAATTATGAATTAAAGGGAATAGAATAATAATAATAATAATATTTATATAATACTAGAAAAATAAATGACTAATTATATATTTCTTTGTAGTATACCTTTGGCGTAAACGCATGGAAGCAATGGGTGATGACGAAGAATGCAGAAATCGAAAAGAGTTCAATACGACGGAAACCTTTCAAATCGGAAATATTACAACTGACGGCTGACGAATTAAATTATTCCTTGTGTTTGTTCGTGAAGGAAGTCCGTAAACCCAATGGGAGTGAATATGCTCCGGATACTATTTATTATTTGGTTTTAGGTATGTCATTTAAAATATTTAGTCTATATTTTTAACATTTTTAGCCTTGACTTGGGAAAGAAAAATACTTCTTTTTAGAAAATTTGTAAAAAATTGTAGGGGGTTGGGAGTGGGAATCAGATGTGTCTGATAACGGGGTGTTTTAACACTAGATTCCCAGGTTCCCTCTGCCTACTCTACTATGTGCGGAATAAAGCATGAAGCTTAAAAAATTAACAGATTCTAACAGGTTCATTTGTATACGTTTTCTAAAAAAGTACTACTAGAACTATTTGTACATATGTAGTCAATGTTGATATAGATAAGATTGGTTGTGATAATGCATTTTTTTTTTGTAGTTACAAGTTTTTATTTACGTACTAGTGGGCCCGGATGCGGCTACGCCCGCGTAAATATAAGTCTAAATAATTAATATAAGTAAAAAATAATAATAAGTGGAGGTTTATTATTAGAAAAAATATCTGAGTAACCGAAATGAACAAACAAAAGAAGTAACTAAAGGAAACTCTTAATATTAGAAAAAGTACCTAAAGTTTGCCGTGTGCGCGTACTAAACATTTTTCTATATTAAATAATTATTAATTTTTGCGAACAATATTAAACATAATCTCAAATGATTAAAATTACGATATTTTATGTGTATAACATCGGTATAGATAACCGAACTGAGATAAATTAATTATAAGCAGCAAATAATTACATACAAATTAACAGTAATTCGAAAATATATAAAAATTTATTAAACCATCAAAGTCCTGCCCGTTCGCGTCGATCATACTATACCACTCGTAAGCTAGGTCGTTTGGAATCAGTGACATCTCCTTAATTATTTATTAGAATGTTATACAGTAAACTATAATTTCCATCTAGATGAAATGCTAAAAGTGACTATCATATTTATTTTCATAAGGATGAATATCAAATTATAGAAATCATCTAATTTTTGTTAATGTATACAAATCTATAGCGGCGCGCGCCATGTATGCATTAAGCAAGCTCATTTTGGGTGACGTTTTCTAACAACAAACTTTGCAAATCGTTGCTTAGCAACGACGGTTGTTATTAACATGGCGGAATAAATTGCATGTCAAATTAATATATATTTTAATATATTGGTATATATCGAAAATATTACAAATATGAGAAAAAAACGTATCCTATGTTCATCCCGAGACCCTCAAGTATCTCTATATGTGTATTTTATCACAATAGAATTAGCGGTTTGGCCCTGATTGCGTAAAAGACAGACAGACAGACAGACAGACAGAGTTACTTTCGAATTTATAATATAGGTATGGATATTAATAAGATATTACGTTATATATAAATATATAATCATATATATCCTCCATAACGTTTAGGTTACGTTTGTGGCTTCCGTGTTTTTTTTTTATTGAAATATAACAAGAAACAATTGTGTTTTATTAAATATGCAAAATATTTTAGTATAATATATAAAATATTTACATTCTCATTAATTTTATTCTTTTGCAGGTATACAACAATATTTGTTTGAAAATGGTAGGATAGACAATATATTTACGGACCCTTACTATGAGAAATTCACTGATTGTTTGGACGAGGTAGCCAGAAAGTTTTCAGTTTTATATAATGACTCACGTAAGTATTTAGTAATTTTGAATTCAACACATTTTTACGTTTTTTAACTCTTAGAAATACCAATCGTTTCTTAAACATAGATTACACTAGTAAAATCAAGGTGTTTACTTCCACCATTTAATAAGCAATGTCTTCAGAATTTGTGAGAAAGTGGGGACCACTAATGTCTAAAACAGATCGGAGAATCTTAACACTAGGTCCTCAATTTCTCTCTGCTAACCCTGCTACGAGTACATGTGGTACAAGTCCTGTGTGGGACACAACGTTTTTATGTAATTACGTTCTGATGGAAATGTCATATCAATTTCTAATAGAGAATGGAATAGACAACCTAACCAAGACAACCAAATTGGTCCTAAATTCATACCAAATCATTTTTTTTTTTTGCAGAATACATAGTAACGCGAGTGGAAGAAGAGCATTTATGGGAAAGTAAACAGTTGGGAGCGCACTCGCCACACGTTTTATTATCTACGCTTATGTTTTTTAATACTAAACACTTTAATTTAGTTGTAAGTATAAAATTATTTTTGAATTGTGTTTGAAGTTCTTAATTTCGCGAACAGAAAAGTTTATAATAAGTTTACATTTATTGTATAAAAATGATATTCGCCTAGATATAAATTTACTTAGTATATTTATATATAAAAAATCTAAATAAAATAATTTATTACTTTGTTTTCTGTACCCACTTCACGAAATAAGCGTAATTAAAATTTTAAATAAAGAAATAACATAATATTTATTTTTATTTATTATGGTATAACTTAGAGTCTATGTGATCTTGTTTTGAATCTGAAATATAATATAATTTGTTATATGATATCATTTTAACAAAAAACATTGTAGAATTTTTTTTTCTGATACAAAAAAAAATTATTATTATATATATTTATAATTTCAATTTATTTTCAGACGGTTGAAGAGCACATGCAGCTATCGTTTTCACATATAATGAAACATTGGAAACGGAATCCGAATCAACCAGGACAAGCCAAAATACCTGGTTCTAGGAATGTTTTGTTAAGGTTCTACCCTCCCCAGTCGGCTTTAGGTAAGCTGATAAATTTTTAAATTTGTAAAACACATACAGCCCGCGATGTGTAAGCTGATCCCAAGCCCTTTAGCCAATTAAATCATAATTTGTTATCAAACTACATCACAATTCTTATACATTTTTTACAACTTAATTTTGTCGTTAGTAAATCTTTCTTTAATACATTAAGTCAAATATATTTATTCAATGTTTTTTTTATTTGTATTTGTTGTAGAAGCAAATTCAAGAAAAAAGAAAGTATATGAGCAACAAGAAAATGAAGAGAATCCACTTAGGTGTCCTGTTAAATTATACGAATTTTATATTTCTAAGTGGTAAGTTGTACATTACAAATATGGAATTAATGTTTTTAGTTTAGATTAAATATAATTGTGTAGAATACTACAAATATTATTCAGAAGATACAGTTTGAATCTGATTTAAATGGAATGTGTGTAACTTTATCTGCATGTAACAATCATTTGTCACCACTGTAAAAAAAGGGTGTCAAAATAATGATCGAACTCAGAATGCGAGCAAGACAAAGATTCTGGTTTTTGAGAGAAATAGTGTTAAGATATTAGAATAAGGGATTGAAAATGGTAGGAATTGGAAATACGTTTAGTAGAAATGAAAGATACGAGATGGATATGGAAAGGCGCATTGCTGCTGGTAACAGGATTAACGGAGCCTTAGCTGCATTGATGAGACGGTGAAACGTCAGCACAGCTGCACGTTTGGTCGTACACAATGCAATGTTGGTACCGACGCTATCATACGGCAGCGAAACATGGCAGAACTATGAAAGCAAAATGAATACTGTGGAGATTAGATCTCTCCGTAGGATATGCAGAGTCAACTTAATTGAAGAGATACATAGAATGTCGTTGGAAACACAGTATCGAAGATACTAATCTCTAAGGGTATTTGGATTGATAACAGAGGAGAATGAGGTATGCATAAACGTTTGGCACGCGCATGCGCGTTTAGCGCTCCATTCTCTCTGGCTGTGAAGGTATAAAGCAGAAAGCAGCAGTCTGGTTTTAATTTGTAAAGAGCTGCTTTCAGAGCAATGATATGTTGCCTTGAATTGAGTGTGAAGTTATAATAATATCTAACCCATTGCAGCCCGGAGTCGGTGCGCACGCGCAACGACGTGTTCTACCTGCAGCCTGAGCGCTCGTGCGTGCCCGACTCGCCCGTCTGGTACTCCACGCAGCCGCTCAGCCGCGCCGCACTCGCCAAGATGCTACACCGCGTCAAGATGGTCAAGGAGATCAACATCGCGCTGCTCACCAGCTAAGGTCTTGCAATCACCTCCACTAACTACATGCTTCTGTAATTAATTAAAATAAAATAGACCTTTTTCCAAACAC
This sequence comes from Heliconius melpomene melpomene, assembly GCA_000313835.2. Taxonomy (NCBI): domain Eukaryota; kingdom Metazoa; phylum Arthropoda; class Insecta; order Lepidoptera; family Nymphalidae; genus Heliconius; species Heliconius melpomene. The sequence goes on along the minus strand of HE671317.1, from coordinate 198,051 downwards.
AGGCATTAAAACATTGTGACATCCAGTGTCTCTCTCTCTCTCTCTCTCTCTATCTGCCTATTGTGCAATATGGGATAAAACATGGAGAAAAAATTAAATGAATAATTATTTTTATTTACAGATTTTATTTCGCAATCATTTGGTGGCTTTGACTAAACTAAAACAGATGGCTACAGGATCCCACAACAGTCTTACATGGCTTTGTTTAGGAGAAGACATTCAATGAATTGTTGATACCAACAAATGGTTTCCTTATGGTTGTAAAGATGGTTACAATGTATATTTTTTCTACTTTGTATATCTGACTGTGAACAGACAGTAAAAATATTGAAAATAGACTTATTATAGAAATCTTTTTTATGCAATGACTTAGATTTTAAGCATTTTATGTGAACTGTTGTATGTACAGGTATATATTGAATGTGGAATCTTTGATTTGTATTATATTCGGATTTTATTTATGAATGTAATTATATAACAAATAATGTTACTTGATTACATTACAATATGAATTTTAAATTGAGAATAATATAAATATAAATTTTGATTTTGAGAAATTTTAAATTGTATATAACCACGCCAAGCGACTTTCGTCATTCTTTGTTTTTTTTTATGAATTGTATAGATTTAATTTTAAGGATTTATCTTTTTGAGAATCGGTGATGAAACTTGAACAGTGCCAGGACGTGAATAAATTACTTTTGTGTAATGTCGATATAGATATAAGAGAAAATTCCAAGTTTTTAGTTATGAATGCACTTGCTGTAGTAAGTAGCATTCATTTTATACAACGTAAATATAAATATAATATTCTCACAAATAGAAATCTTTATTGATATAAATAATAATTTAGATAAGAAGTCAGATTCGTATAATATTTTAAGTATATAAGTGTCAGTTGCGAGGTTGAGGTAGTTTATTACTGTGTAAAAAGAATACTGATTCTCGTAAAATGAGTTTTATTTACCCCTCTATCGTAAAATATAAATATATTTATTGGTTTTTACTTTAAAACACATTCGATATTTAATAATTTATTTGAGTACAATGACAGGAACCATGTCTCATATATATATAAGACATTATAGCGATGTTATAATATTCAAAATATATGGTAAAACATTTGGGGAATGGTGATAATTGATGATGTTGCCCACATAATAAACGTATGTTTATGATTGATGATTGATTTTAAATACCAACCAGTAATTAATTCTTAAAGTTCTTTAGAATCCTAAAAAAACATTGACCACGTCGAGTCTCTTTCAAGACACCTTTTCATCATCTTTCTCTTCTTGCAAAATAAATATCCTCTGTGTCCACATCTTGAACAACGACGTTTAGTTCCATAGTCATTCGGATTTTAAAGCTAAATTGCCTTCTAAATAACTAAAGCGTACAAAGCACTATTTTATGTATAACTTTTAAAGTTACAATAAAACATCCAAATATTTTTTAGTTTATTGGATGAATTTGTACAATATTTACGATTCCATATGGTCTACAAAACAATATTATAATAGTAATAATTGCCTTTTTTTAAAATAACGGAATGTATAACTACGGCGAATTAATACGATATAAAAAATACTTATATAACTATTGTATTTTTTACTGACTGGAATACTGAATAATATTTGTATTTACTAAAAGAAAATAATTGTATATTATTCCTTATTATTGATAATTAAAATAATTTTGAGAATAGTACATTACATTGTTTGCTATGGTAAGATAATATTGATAAATTCTAGCAACATTATGATATGTGAATCGTTTGAATGAATGAAAAATAGTACAATTTTAAGGCTAAACAAATGAAATGTAAAGTCGCTAAAGTGGCAAGAAAGCGACTTGTTCGGATCTCCCTGTCATGCACTCCGCGATACCTCACGAGATAGAGCTATGAAAAAATAGATCAATGCCTTTATAAAACAGCCATGTAGCCGTCGCGCTGTGAACATTTTGTTACCGATAATCAATTTCATTTATTATGTCAATTTTTAATATATTTTAATAACGGTTTATTAACAAGACACGGATAAGTAAATATGGATTTTAAAATATTTAATTGTGTTTAAATTTTCATTGTTGTTTACGATGATCTATTAAAAAATATTTACATTGAACGCCATTACTAGTAGCATGTATAGTAAATTAACGGTGTAGATTCATTTTGAATGGTGAGAGTATGTATGGGTTACAAATTTAAAAAAGTAATTCGTATTTATTTGTAAAAAGAATATATAATTCTTTTCAATTTTGGCGGGAGAACTGGCACGTTGTTTTGTAGTTGTTAAATGGTGATCTGTCAGCTGTCGTCGTCTGGCCTTCACGACGCCTTAGCTGGACGTCCATGGTCCCGTAGATTTTAAGTGTTAAATTAGCAGTGTAATAGTGAAATTTGTGGTGTGGCACGATCCATGTGGAGTTTTGATGATGCGTCTAGACTAGACGCGGATATGGATGGCATGCGAACGTGCCCAAGCTACGAGGCCGGGTTTGACGCGTGTGATCCGTTAGGGTCGGTATTTGAGTGGTCGGGGCGTGGGGCTGCCAGGGTCCTGAGGCGGCGCTGCCGCAGCGAAGGTGTCGATAGGTCGCCGTACGAGGATGTGACGCGTGATTTCCACCGATCATCCGATACTAATACTCGCCATCACCGCGCTGTGCCAAACAAGAGTTACTTCACTATAAACAACGGACACGACCATCGGTTCGATAGGTTTCATCACGAGTGTTCTCTGCCCGCATCTCATAACGGTGACTACATAATGGCTCACGAGAGTAACTTGCATCATGGGTGAGTTATAGTCTTGGACAAAACATAACCTAAACTATACAATAGTTAAAACAAAACAGTATATAAGTAAATCAATGCTTCCTTCTTTTTTAGTTACCAGCCAGGGAGAACAAGATTTCATAAATCAAGCCCCACCAGACCTCTTTTAGTGAATACAATGTCAAATAATAAGCTAGATGACAGCAGGTTACCAAAAGTTGAAGAATTGCTCGAGAAAGTTGATCAGGAAATGCTGGAAGTTACAATGGCAAAGCAGCCTTTAAAATCTATACTCAATAATCCATTACCAAAATCTCAGCTTCAGAGTATATTAAAAAAAACTAAGACCAGAACATACCAAGAACCAAAATTATGTGAAGGTAGAAGAAGACAAAGGGCATCTAGTGAATCGGACAACTTCTATTGTAATTTTCATATAAGCTCACCTATACCAGGCTATGAAAGGTTAGTTTTAAGGTTATTAACATGTACATGCTCTTAGTTTTTTTTAATAAAACACTAAGGGACCATATTTAATATGTCACATGTCTCCCATGTCTTCCCCTGGGGGGTAAAAAGTGTGACATTGTGTGACAAGGCACTCCTTGAAAACTCCTTTTCCACTGAAAGGGAAAAAATGTTATGATGTCACACATCAAAATGCAAACAATATTGTGATTTTTGTTTTAAGTATTAAAATTAAAATATGACATTACTCTAGAAAGTGGGGGGTGGAGAGAGGAAAATGTTTTGGGAGTATTTTCTGCTGTCAAAAGTATGGGGTCTAAATATTATGAAATTGTGGGAAGTAATTTATGAATAAAGTTTAATTACCCAACAACATGACATAAAATAAACTAGTTGGTTACTAATTTATGTATATATAATGTGATATGTGAAAGCCAACCTAAATTTTTAAATGAAAAATATATTAAAAATAAATATTTTAAAAATTTAGTAAGACAAAGGTTTAATCATTATGAAATATACATTTACTATATTTTATTGTGTTTTATTCTTATAAGCTTTAATTTTGTTTCAGTCATTTATCTTATCTATCAAATACTATGAAACGGGCAAAGGATAATTCTGGTACAGGATATTCATATGGCACAGGAATAGGGGCTCTAGGAAGCTCTCCCGCGAAAACTCCTTCAAACTATTCAAAAAACACAAGATGTAGTTGCCAAGACCAAGTTATTATAGCACCGAAAGATGATGTGTACAAAATGCATGTTTTACGAACTACAGCTATTAATAATGAAACAGATGTTGTGGTAAGTTTTATTTGCACATTTTTATCTTACATAAATACTTTTAGGGTAGGTAGAAAGAACCTGGTGTCAGGACCTCCATTGTCAGTTTCACTACATAAATTTGGGATATTGTGTGTTTAGTAGTAGAACTCTTTTAATTTAGCAACAAAATGGCATAGTGATTGATTGACTTAGTACATTTCTTGACTTCCTTTAGCTATTGTGTGTTAGAAAAGTTATAGATATTTAAATATTTACCATTGTTACAACTTTGTTATGTTGACTACCACGCTACAGTCGCGAGCAACTGTAAAGATATTCAAAGGTTTCCACTAAGCCTTTTTACAATGAGTTTTACATGACATTCTTTTACAAAGATTTATTATAATCTTTCAAGATTTAGAAAAAAACAAACATCTTATGTGAATTGCTTATCTTACAGTTATGACATCTGCAGTGATTATTAAATTATTCATTTACTGGTGCTGCTGTTGCCAACATTTTCACATTGTATTAATTATGATAATGTTGGATGGGTGTGACTTCGTATATGACTATCTGCGAGCACACAACAGTGTAGACAGTGGGAACCTAGTGTTAAGACACTACGTGTCATTTATGACATTTCATTCCCCTAGTCTCCTGACAATAGAACAAAGAAATTGAAATATTATATATTTCGTTTCCTCAAGTGGAATTGAACCACCAACCAGTTGAGCTTACAGTCACAGTTTGTGCCCCTGCGCCACAACTGGCCTCAGTAAAGTACATAGAGGTGTATTATTTTTCAAGTACATTATTTCCATACTTAGCATAGAAATGAAAACCTTTGTATGACAGAAAGCTGTATGTATACAGTAATATAAAGAGTTGGCTTACTTTTAGTAACTTTTACTGTTTCATTGGAGGGAATGTTCCTTTCATTTGTATGAATATTTTATACCACTAAAAGCTTGAAAGAAATTTAAATCCAGTAAAATTTTCATTGTTTTATTTTAGCTAATATATATTATGTACGTTGAAACCAAGAGGCCGTGGCGTGGCGCAGAGGTACAAGCGTGCGACTGTAAACCACAGGTTGTGGGTTCGATTCCCACTCGAAATTAAATATTCAATGTTTTCTGAATTCAAACAAATTTCATTTAAAATTAGATTATAATTAGACGACAACTTCGGAGTTAGAGCACTATGAATACAAATTAAACATGCTATAAAAATTTAATAAATGACTTCATTGTAAATTTCTATTGACAAAGTTGATGTAATTTAAGTTATGTAGGTATTTAAAAAATAAAATAAAAAATCTCCTTGGCCGTAATTAACGCAGACTTAGATAATATTATTTATTTTAAGATTCATCTAAATTATATTTATCAAACTGCAGAGATTATGAAGATTTTTATATATATGTAAAACATATAGGTTTGTCTGTTTATTAATATGTGTAATTATTATATTGATTATAGAGTTTTACACATGTGAGGTATATTTTTTTTACATTATGTGTAAATAGTGTTGGTTTATTAAAAAAAATGCAATAATAATATTATTATTAATACAAATGAACTAGGCATGATTTGAACTTTAAGCTTCAAGCAATATTTTTTTTTGTATCTATTAAAGGTCCCCTCACAGTATATAAATAATTATCGTGACATAGTTAAAGTAGATTTAAATTCTTTGTGTGTTTATTATCGGTTGAACTGATAATTCTATGTAATAATCGATATCATTTGTGCTTATTATTTTTGTAGAATCATTTGCTATCTTACTTATCTCATATTATTTTTCTCAAGTAGATGTACAAGTATTCACAAATATGTTTTAATATTATGTTAGAAGCTCGTCTTGGCTCAGGGCACACACATATGCGACAGGTCGTGGGTTCGATTTCCGCTCGAGGAAATGAAATATTTGAAAATGCCTCAAGGATACGGCGGGAAGTGGGGAATGGATGGATGAATCCCTGCTATGTGCGGGATATAGCGTGAAGCTGAAAAAAAATTGGACCCTATAAAGTAAAATTAACAAATTATTTTAATATGTTATAGCAGTAGACTAGAGTGCACATCGATTGAGCTAATTATAAAACTCGACCTCGGCGTTGCGTGTTCAATTCAGTATCAATAAGCACCTTATCTATTTTAAAGTTTTTAAACTCAATTTGCATTAAAATGAAAAATTAAATGTCATTGAAAACTATTTTTTTTTAAGTAGTAGTATTTTGAAGCGATTTCACGGTTCGTTAACACCTGGCACATCCCAGTACGGTGCTTTCGATGAATTGTTATCGTTGTTGAAATTATATTCGTTCTTATCTCATTGTAAATAAGGTTGATAATTTGAGGCTTTATAAAAAAATTAAATTAGGCCTATTACGCTAACGCATAAATTGAAGTAAGAAAGGGTAAACTAGCATCTTTTTACTTCCCATTTACCTAACTGTGGGGTAGGTATGGGGGTGGTTCAACCCTTAACGAAAAGCGAACTTGCAAGCGTGGGTTTTGACTGCCTTTAGTGTGACATGAACAATGTATTCACGATTTACAAAAGTTCTTGTCTTTTACAAGTTACGAGGCATGGGGCTCGTCTCGTCCTTTTTAGTTTACATTGAAAGTACCTGTTCGTATTTGTGAGGCCAGTCGTGGCCCAGGAGCACAGTGTGACAGTAAACGCGAATGGTTGTGTGTTCGATCCGCACTCGAGGAAATTAAATATTTATTTAAAATTATATTTTCATTTCTTCGCTCTGGTGTCGAGGCAAAAATGCGCCGTTGAATTCCACCACTCTTTATCTCTCCACAATTCGGCGGAAAGTGGAGAACGGAGTGTTCGCTCTACCTACCCTGCAGTGCTGGATTACAGCGTGAAGATGATTTTAAAAGTATTCGTTTTAGTTAGTTGTTTTTCAAAGCTATCGCTAGCGAGACGTTCGCGTGCCTATTGCCGCTGTCATAATTTCGCACAATATAATTTGTTTACACAACCGCAAGCGTACATAAGTATAGCATCTATCGGGTTGAGGAAGTTGTGGAATATTTTTTTTTTTTAAAAGAGATATTAATCGTTGTCAGCGCGGAGAGTTGTGTTTTTTTTAATGAATTCTTTACGTTATTGTGAAAGAAGAGGCCGTGATTTTTTTTTATTATGTATATTTAAGTGCTAAAAAGTGATTCGTGTGTTAGTTGAGTTTACATATTTATTATCACTATGCCATCACTGAAAAAGATTATATCGAAGTTATGTCACATTGTAAGTATTATTTTTTGGTGCTTGTTTAGTCGTGCTATTTTTTTTTATAATTAGTTTTTAAATTGATAACAGCTATTATCAACGAATATCTAATGACGCATTTAAATATCGTAAATAATTAGTACGAATTTGATGAAATAATGCGAAAAGTGGGTCAATTAAATAATAATATACCAGTATTTTTTTTAGTTTCACGCTGCATTCCGCACACAGCAGGGTAGGCAGGGGAAACCAAGTGTTAAGACACTCTGTTCTCCATTTTCCGCCGAATTCTGGAGGCATTGCGTGTTGAGTGGTGGAAGAAAATATTGAATATTTAATTTACTAGAGAAGGAATCGAATTCACAACCTGTAGCGTTTACAGTCAGACTTTATGGCCCTGCGCCACTACTGGCTTCTTAATTGTTATTAATTTCAACGAACATTTCACGTATGCGTAACATTTATTATTTAAGTCCCACCGAATATTGATACCAGTTTCAGCTTGCTCACTTCTGGTTTTATTATTAGGATAATGCTTCGCTCTAACATTTGAGTGAGCAGTGTTCATTATTGTTTATAGTTATTTTTTTAGTGAAATACAAAAATATTTCAGTCGTTTTCTAAGATAAATAATATAGATAAGTTAATTTGTATATTTATTTTATTTGAGGTTGTCGTGGTGCAGGAGTGTGTGTTTGTGAACGTAACGGTTGTGATTTCGATTCCCACTCGGTGGAAGAAATTAGTATTTATTAATATTTTTATGGTCGAGTTTCGCCACTCGATACATATGATCAAAAGTCAAAAAATCGTAAATGGGGAACGGAGTGTCTTAACACTAGATTCTCTGCCTATCCTGCTATATGCGGGATACAGCGTGAATCGTGATTTTTTTTAATAGGTTTATGAAAAATCGATATATATTTTAAGTAACAAATTATCCAAGGCTAAACCAGAACAAACATCTTAGAATAACAATAGAATGCGCTACTTGCCTCTGTTCGAATTCCTGACCATTGACGCTTCAACTCGCTTCAACAGTGACGTAGGCTGTCGTCATCATACACGAAATGGCTAGATCATTTATCATCAAACTTTAAATAAACTGATTCATCACAAACCAAGACGAGGCCCACTGACACATATATTATTTTTGGATATTTTTAAAAGTGTTATACCACACTTAGGAACGAGAAATACTTACTTAAGCCGTCCAAGAGGAGCGGGTTCAAATCCCGCTACGTTTAAATTTTTTATACGTTTTCTAAATAAGTTCTTAATTATTTCTTCGACCAGCACGTGAGCGGGTTTCTGGATTCTAGATTTTTTTTTTGCGGCACAGCTTCTCGGGTTTGGGCGTGATGCCAATTGTACCAAATGTCAATACGATGCATTAGTATCTATCTACCTTCTCCACTCTGCTTCGATTCTTAATCGATGTAGTGCATTATAACTTTTTAATTTCCCTCGCGTGACTTCAGCAATATACGGGTTACTTCCCCCCGGTTTTCTTTGTAAGCGCTATCCTTGGCATGTTTTTTTCTGTTCTTTTTTTTTAAACAATATTATTGAAAATCCAAGGTGTAGTGGTATTAAGTGGTTGAAAAGTGTGAATCTTAGTGTTCCAGTGATGGTTGCCAAAATTTATAATACGGAACTGCGCTACGGTAATCCGCTGAATTCGTGTTTCTCTATGTTTATTCTTGTCGAGAGTCGGTGGCGCTTCATTGTTAACCTGTTTGTCGTTTACCACGTGGCAGGTAGGAAAACGTGTTCTGTTTTCACTTTTTTTTTTAAATATTATCATTTGTGTTTTGAAATTAAATTTTCCAACTATCATTATAGCATATCGGTGTTGAATATTACATTCAACAAGCAATGCCTTGAAATTTCGGCGGAAAGTGCAGAGCGGAATGTATTATCACTAGGTTCTCTCTGCCTACTCTGTTTATATGCGGGATATAATAGCGTGAAGTATTTTTTTTAAGTATTATAAAATACAAGTAATTATTTTAAAGTATTTAAAAAAAATAGATTGAAAAGCTAGCTTAAATCGTTCGTTTAATCATTGCTTGTTTCTTATTCAAAAGCTTAATTTGAATGTCACAAATATAATATGAACGTCCAACATGTAAAATATCGAAATTAACCGTTGTAAGAACTGAAAGCTCATTCAGTTCGTGTAATTTGCGCGCAATTAACATTTCCGCGTGTCAAAACTACCGTCGATTGTTTCCCTTTTGTTCTGTTGATTGACACGTGTCGATCGTTTATAACGTTTGCATTGTGTCTGGTGATACTGTTTGTGATGCGTTTTGTTTCTGCTATTTTTTTTATTGCTTGTTATATTAACTTTTTTTTTAATGAATATGGCGGTATATTTTAAACTATTGTTGTAGATGTTTTTTTCTCCCTGAGCAGGGTAGGGTTGTTTAGAGTTAAGACACTCCCCTGCAGTCACTTTCCGCCTGCTTTGCGGTGTGCGGGATAGCAAAAAAATACGAAATATAGCATAAGTAAATTGATGATCTTAAATGTACTTAATTTATTTGTAAAATATTATTAAAACTGTGGCTCAGTTAATGTATTACTGAAAATCTTCTACATGAGAAAGTAAAGAATATGGCTCTATATCATTGGTCTTCTCTACCTTCAAACATAATAATGTAGGATGAAAAGCGTAAAAAAATCTTTTAAAGCTATTTCAGGATATTTATCATGAATGTTTTATTTGAATGTAATGAAAATGATGGGTAAAAAGTGCTGCTGTAATCGTGATGATAAAAATAAACTTTTTGGAAAATACTAGATTAATTCAAAACTAATGTTAACATCAAATGTCTATAAATTAACCCCCCATTAAATAACTACTTTGCAAATTAAACATCGATTTATGATAAAGCTTCATTACCGTTAACCGTTGCAAACTTTTATAAGTTCCAAAGAAATATTTTTTCCGTTTCCCGTATATAACGGTTTCTCTAGTGTTAAAACACTCCGTTGCCTATTTCTTGTCGCTGCCGTATTTTCGGGGCATTATGTGTTAATTGGCAGAGAAACTGGCTTTTGTTACTAGAATGAGAAAATGAAATTATTAAATGATACATTCCCGCAGCGGGAATTGAACCCACAACCGTTTCTAGACTGCGCCACGGCGTTATTAAGGCCTGCAAAGAAATAATTATTATATAAGAAGGATTAATGTTTCTATTTTCATTTGAAATGCGCACGAATATTCTCATCTAGTATTTGTCATTAAAATTAACGTTTTATGTGATCACAAAGGAATTTCCGAACTGAAAATAAAGTTATATTCAAATTGTATGCCAATTGTATTCAAGCTACAAGAATTAAGTAACGTAAAAGATGTTACTAGTATATATTTTCTTAGTAATTCCATGAGTAATGATTGTTTTGATTATTTTCACGACTCCGCTCTGATATGACAGAATGCGGCGTTGAATTCCGCCGCCTGACACTCAATAGACAAAGTAAACAACGGAGAGTTCAGACACTAGGCTTTTTTTCTTTACGCTATTAAGTGGGATATCAAAGAGATAATCATTCTTTGACTCTAATACTCTAGCGATTTTTTTTTTAAGGAAGCATAACGCAGGGAAGCGCTTTGTTTAATCAAACCTGTGAAACACCTATACTTACTATAAAAATAAACACAAACTCCCATGGAATTCGAACGTCATTAGCCACCGTTCTCAATGTTAACTTCACCATTCGGCGCAACTGTTAAGAGGATTATTTTTAACTTTATATTTTACATATTGTAGCCTCGTCAAGACACTCACACGCCTACCAGGCCCGCTGTGAGTCCAGCTTTGCCCGTAAGCTCGGTGACTGCCATACCTGTACCGAAGAAAGCTGTCAAAACCAAAAAGAAGGCCAAGACGAAAATTAAAAGCACTAAGATGAAGATTAGCACCAATGATGTTATTGGGGAGGCTGATGAGTAAGTTGTATTGGTGTTTTTGTTATGAATTAAGATGGGAAAAATATAATATTATGGTTTTTGATATTTTTTAAGTGTTATTCCACACTTAAGAAAGAAAGATAGTTATTTAGAAAATGTATAAAAAGTAAGAGTTTACATTTTTGTACGTTAACTAAATAAGTATTAATATAATGTTTTTTTAGACTTAATTTTTAAAGCTAGCTTTTATTTTTGATATCTTTACATTTTATTGATACTAATATATAAGTAATTAGTTAATAGTAATATAACTAAGTTATATATTCCTTCTTCTTTACCAGAGTCAAAGTAATACATATAATTTAATTCAAAATAAATAACAAAAAATAATTATGTTTATTTATTGTTATTTCAGTTCTAACAGCAGATCGCCATCACCTGACCCCACAGTGGACACGTGGCAAATGGACACAGATTCAGTAGAAATAGACAAATTGGACAAACCACCTCCCCCATTGGTACCTAAGAATGATCCAGAACAAAATTCTATGGTCAAGTTAGCAACGAAATTGAATGGAACAGTAGTCTCTACTAAACCACTGCCTTCGAAAGGTGAGTTTTTATTAGAATTATTTTTAAATAAGTTTTCTTATATTTTATAGCGTTTTTACTTATTGATATTATAAAAACGTGGGTAAAATGTATAAGCTAAATACTAATTAGTATATAATTAATTTTTATATAAACGATTTTATTAAATTATCTATAATTATTTATAATATTTACACTCTGGACATTTGATTTATCAAATGTCCAGAGTGTCTTAACTCTAAATTCCCTCTACTTACCCTGTGGTTTCTGGGTGTGAAGCTGATAAAAAATCAAATCTATAATATTTCTAGTATAGTCACATAACTTATTAGGTAAACTTATATATAAAAATCCACTTAAATTATTTCACAACGCAAACTCATCCATAAACTATTTAAAAGTCAGCCATTATTTAAGAATATTATTTGACAAGATATCTAGAGTGGGCAAGGTCAGTACTGACGCTAATATAAATTAACTTTAATTTATCACGTGTGAATCTCCATCGCTTTCCACACCTAATACAAAATAATAAACGTTGTTCTAAAAAATCATATTAAATCGAAAAATTGGTGTCCTGACTCTGCCAAATTATTTTAGATAGTTTTATTCGTAGCGTCATTCTATCGAGATTCGAGATAATGAGTGTATATTTTAAATTTAAATACTGTTTAATTTATTGTTAATTGAGAAGTTTAGATAGCGGCGTTTTTATCAATGTTTCTACTGCTGTACACTTAATATCTGTATAAAATAATATTTGGAAGATTTTCGTCATAATGTACATAATTTTATTCTATATGAATTGATGATCAAAATTTTTATAATTATATTTGACAATGCAGTGGAAGAACGCCTATAGGTTAGATTACCACTCGGAGGAATGAATTATTTTTTTATTATTATTTTTATTTCTTCCTTCTGGTAACAAGTCAAAGCGCGGTGTTGAGGTCCGCTACTCCGTACCCAATGTCTCGAAAAAAATAGGCATAAAGTTAGGAACCGAATGTCTATTCTCTTCTTTTATACATTTTATTAATTAATCTTACGGGTTTTATCGAATAAGAAGTATAATTATTTTTTTATATTTTCATTTAATTCTAATATCTACATGTAGTTGAAATGTTACAGAGAAAATAAACAAAAATCAACAATTCTTGGCATCCTTACACACAACTAATCCCTTCAAAACTTTACCAACGCGCAAAGGTTACAAAGCTAAATTTTTCTTTAAATATTTAATTAAAATATTTAAAGCTTCGCTTATTTGTTAGTTATTAATAATATTTTTTAATTTATATTCTTTTATTATTTAAAATCGTTTAATTTGTGTAGTGTAGTGTCTCCAACTCTATGAAAAACTTGTAGCTTTGTTTGGTTTCTTTTTTCTATAACGTATTTTTGATGTAAAGATAGACAGATTTGCTTATTTAATACAAAATATCTGTAAATGAGTAGGTAATGAAGAACACAGTAACATATTAATAATTCAAATTAATAATAATTCCTAAATTGAGTATATTTAATTTGTATCATCTGGTTCTTTTTAAGTTGTCTATTTGATTTTTCAGTCGTAATTTGCGTTATTGAATTACATACGTTATTATTAGCTAGAAAATATTTATAGAAATATATATCCCTAATTTTTATTTAAATACTATTAGTTTAACTTAAAAGTAAACATTGTACATATTACTTATGTTGTATTGCTATAATTTCGTAATAAAAATACTAAAAACTATTTAATCTATTTGGTTCTATTTATTAACTTTAATAATTAGTTAGCTTTTTATTTTAATTTATATTTTTCAATAAATTATATTAATAATTTTATTTTGTATTTCATTTATTATTAAAAGACCTGCTTTTATTTTCAGAATCACCTTTAAGTTTACCAGAGTCAATTAGCAGCTGTTTAAGACCGTCTCTCTTTCCTCGAGTACCACCGTACCTCAAATTCGTCAGCCATGATGAAACTACACCCTTAAAAATTCCATTAGCAATACAGAAACATCTCAAATGGAAAGTCACTACTATAACGCCTATAGTTGTTAAGAAAACATTGACCAATTCAGGCTTTAAATTGGTCAAGAGTGAGTGTGATACGGCGGAATGTCCACAAGAAGGTATTTTTTATTTTTTTCCATATATATAAGATATATATTATCCGTTAGGATAACTAATGTAATTGTTCACCTTTTAAAAAATGTTGTTTTGACAAAAAAAAATTATAAACTGAATGAGGCCAGTCGTGGCGCAGAGGCATAAAAGCGATTGTAAACGCAACAACTTATTACAACCATTCGAGGAAATGACATATTTAATATTTTTATTTCCTTGTCTGGTAAAAACTTTCATAATACCAATAATTTTTACATAAAGACATCTTATTGGTGGTCTTATATCTTAATCATTCAAGTTTAATATAATTTTATTAAAATAAAACAAGATTAACACTTGTAAATTTCTAATTTCAGAAACAGTAGACTGGATAGGCATATGGGGTAAACACATGAAATCAATAATGTTCAGAGCAATAAAGGATGGACAGAAAATGAACCACTTCCCGGGAACCTTCCAAATTGGTAGAAAAGATAGATTATGGAGGAATTTACAGAAATTAGCATCTAAATATGGCGTTAACGAATTTGGTATAATGCCCAAAACGTATGTTTTACCACATGATTTGAAGATATTGAAACATGACTGGGAAAAGTATGCTGCTAATAATGAAAAATGGATTATTAAGCCGGTATGTATTGAATGAATATTATGTGAACAGAGTGTGTATGGGAGTTTGATTCCAATTCAGGGGAATCACTAATTTTCATTTTCTCACTCTGGTAAGAAGACTATAATTGAGTTGATTAGTGATTATACAGTGGAGTTCCCCCACTCAACACGCGATGTCTCAAATATTGGTAATGAGCGGAAAACATAGTGTTATAACATTAGGTTCTCTCTGCTTAAGATTCGGGATACAGTGTGAAAAATATAACGATAATTCTCAAAATGTTTTATGTGTGCATTATATTATCTATATATATAAAAGGACTTGTCCTCACTGACTGAGGTAAGACGCGCGCACAGCCGTAACCGCTGTGCGTAGAAACGTAAAATTTGGACAGATGTTTATTTTCGTAATCTGGACATCCACTAAGAACGGTTTTTGAAAAATTTTAACCCTAAAGGGGTGAGATAGGGGCTAAAAGTTAGTATGGTTTTTTTTTTAAATCGGCACCGATTCTTATAAAATTTGAAATTCAGACTCTTAAAAGTATTTAATTGAACACATGTTTCATGGTTTTCTAGAATTATTTCCATAAGGGTGCAAATAAGGGGTTGAAAGTTTGTATGGAAAAAATCTTATATCGCCACTGATTTTTATAAAAATTGAAATGTAGACTCTTAAAAATATTTAATTGAACATGTGTTTCATGGTTTTCTAGAATTCACCCCCTAAGAGTGCAAATAAGGGGTTGAAAGTTTGTTTGGAAAAATCTTTAAAACGCCACCGATTTTTATAAAATTTTAAATTTAGACTCTTAAAAATATTTCATTGAACACATGTTTCATGGTTTATTAGAATTCACCCCTAAATACGTAAGCGAAGCTGCGCGCGTGCGCTAGTAGGCCATATTGATACAATATAGCATCCATTATGTTAATCAGGTATAACAATATTTTATCTTACAAGGAAATATAAATATTTGACCATAAATAACAATTTATATATTTATAAAAATTGACATTTCAGCCAGCATCAGCTCGCGGCACGGGTATCAAAGTAGTATCCCGTTGGACTCAAATACCTAAGAAAAAACCCGTTGTCGTCCAACGATATGTATCTAAGCCTTATTTGATCAATGGTAGCAAGTTTGATCTCAGATTGTATGTACTTGTTACTTCTATACATCCATTGAGGATATATTTGTATAAAGATGGCTTAGCGAGGTTTGCTTCAGGTAAGTTACATATATGGAATTGTAATTTATGTATAAATATTAATTTAAATATGTCGCAAGCAAAGTAAAATTGAATATTAAAAAAAATCAAAAAAAGAAAAAAGGCCAAAACTCATAGTCCATACTGTAGATTTATACATTGAAATGCACAATTTCCATATACAGGGTGAGTCATATTGAACTTTCCGATTTCAATAAGGTGTGTATTAAAAACAAAGCGACATGCAGTAAAAATTATTTTATTGTTTGAAAGCACATAACATGCAGTTTTAATTTAGTTGGTTTTAAAAATGATATCCTGTAAATGTCTACCTCCATTGACCACACACTGCTGAAGCCTTTCCCGGAAGTTGTCCATTACTCGTCGAGTCATATTCAGCGGAATAGCATTGATTTCTTCCGTGATTGCAGCCTTCAGTTCATCGATGGTTCGGGGACGATGCGTGTACACCTTTTCCTTCAGGTAACCCCAGAGAAAGAAATCGCAGGGGGTTAAATCAGGTGATCTCGGCGGCCACCCAACGTCACCTCGCAAAGAAATGAGATGACCGGGAAACATTTGTCGCAGGATTTCCATTGAACGCCTGGATGTATGGGCTGTAGCACCATCTTGTTGGAACCAGATGTTATCGTTGTCATGATTCTGCGTTAATTCCTCCAATTTCGGTTTCAGAAAAGTTTCAAGCATGTCGCAATACCGAGTGATCACGGAGCCGCCATTTTTAATAAACTCTTCAACTACGAACGCACGATGTTGTCCCGACCAAGCCATTGCTCACACTAAAACTGCATGTCATGGCGCGTCTAATGACACCATCCCCACCCTTCTACTCCTTCCCTTCTTCGTGCAACGTCCTTCCAAAACCGGAAAGTTCAATATGACTCACCCTGTACATTGTGTATATGAATGCATTAATCAAATAACATAACCATAATATATTGTATATATTTTTTATTATAGAAATTAAGAAAATAGTTTGTTAGCAAATTAAAAATGCAGTTATTCATATAAATAATGATTAATTTTTTCGTTTTCCAGTGAAATATAATGATGAACTGTCATCATTAAACGATAGATACATGCATTTAACTAATTACTCCATCAATAGACTATCTAAGAATTATACACCTAATGAAGATTTTGCTGCTTGCGAGGGACATAAGTGGTAATTATTTATTGTATTTTATTTTTGATGCTGTTCACGAGAGAGAGATTGAGATTCACGCTGTATCCCGCATGTAGCAGATTACAGACAGAGGGAAACTAGTGTTAAGACACTCCGTTTCACACTTTCCGCGGAATATTTCGTGAATATTTCATGTTGAATGGCGGAACTCAACGCCGGGCTTTTGCCAGAGCGAGAAAATAAACATTCAATGTATAAATAGTACTAATCAAATAGTGTTTCCAGGACTCTACAAACACTATTTCAATATTTAAAGACTGAACAGAAAGTAGATACAGATAAGTTGTGGGAGAACATAAAGGATCTAGTAATTAAAACAATCATATCCGGTGAGGCGAGCATCAGTTCGTTGACCAAAGCCAATATAACCTCGAGGTACAATTGTTACGAATTATTCGGTATTGATGTACTGTTGGACGAGGATTTAAAGCCTTGGCTCTTGGAGGTATGCTTGGATTTCATTTTATTGGTGTTAATTTATGAAAGTAATTATATTAGTATTATTGAAGTTTTGTTGTTGAGATCGTCGTGGCGTAGTGACACAAGGGTGTAACTAAACGTGACGGTTGTGGGTTCGATTGCCAGTCTTTTCGAAACAGGGGAGTTTTGTTAATGAAATTTATTTGAAATCTTAATTTTATTTCTTTTCGCAAGTCACGGTGAATGAACCTAGTGTTAAGACACTCCAACTCAGTGAGTTTCGCCAACTATTTGAGACATTGTTTGTCGATAGTGGAGCTTTATGCCGCGTTTAGTTTTATATAAGAAAATAAGTATCACATATAAACTATAAATATACAAAAATAATACAAACAATTTCAGGTGAACATATCGCCGAGCTTGCACAGCGCGTCCCCATTAGACATCCACGTTAAAGGTCCGTTAGTATCGACTGTGCTCAATATAGCACAGTTCCAAGTGCCCGCCAAAACTAATTTAGAAACTCTATGCAAAGAGAAACCTAGTAAATTGGTATGTTTTTTTTAAATTATGTTTAAGTAGTTACCTTGTCTTTGACACGCACATACAGTATGGCTGATGCGTCGTGGCCACCTTGAAGTCAGGCTTTACGAACCATGGTATGGCATAACCAATTAAAAAGCATTCTAAAATCAAATCTGCGTAGCTTTCTACAGCTAAGCTTAGGGCGGACACAAGTCGTCGACCGCATAGGAAGTACATATATTGTAAAAGAATGCAAATGTGCAAAAATATTATAAAATGTTTTTAAACAATAATATTTATGTGTATTTTTAAATTAATATTTTTTTCCAAAATTAAAGTTGATATACTTTAATAAATAATATACTATGATTTAATTTTAAATGTTTTCAGGCGGGCTTGCCTTATGATAGTAGATTATATACAGTATACCTGTCTAAAGAAGAAAGAGACAAACATATTATTTACACTAACATGGAAGATAGAGATATGGTAAGTTGTTTTAAATACTGGCCGGTATTTGTATGACTTCAATTTTATAGCATTTTGAATTGCTTGGGATAGCCATAAAAAACGTTATAAACGCGATGGTTTGGGGATTTCATTTCCATTCGGGGTAAATAAATATTTTTTCATGTCTGCACTCTGGTAAGAAACACAAGCGCAAAGACGCTATATTTTGAATATTGAGCGATAACTTAGTATAATAAAAAATATCTGTGTTTATCCTCAGTATCTGCGCGACATCCTGTCGACGCTGACGCCGGACGACGTGCGGCACCTGGTGCAGGCGGAGGACGAGCTGGCGAGCGCGGCGGGCGCGGCGCACGTGGAGCGCGTATTCCCGGCCGCTCGCGCCCACCATTACCTGGGCTACCTGGCCGGCCCGCGCTACTACAACCGCCTCTTTGACGCGTGGGAGACACGCTACGAGCGGGACCGACGGCCTGGTTGGTGATCTTTTATGTTTATATTAGTCTATGATCTATCTATCGATTAATCACCTCCATACCCTATTGAACATAGAGTTAATACACCAAAAACTAACACTAAGCCTAACAAACATCATATCGATTATTCCTTCCTTATCGATTCTCCGCAGGTATCGAGTTGCTCCGCTCGCTGTGCGACATCGGCTACCATCTGGAGGCACCGCCCGTCCCGCTCAAGGTAACCCCCGCGCCGCCCCCCGCGCCGCACGCCCGCGCCCCTCACGCTGCCGTACTGTTGTTGTGGGGGGTGTTATTGTTGTTTGTTGAGCGGTTGTTGTTAGGTGGGAGTGTTGGATGGGTTTAGTTGTGTTTTGTAGGTTAGGTTATGGATAGGTAGACTATGTTTTTTTTATTTTGGGTCGCGTTTTAAGTGTTTTGGGAATGAATATATTTTTCTCCGAGTGGGAATCGAACTTGCAACCTTCGCGTTTGTAGTAAGAAGTTGTGTCGGGGCGTCTTCTTCTGTACTGTACTTCTATGTACGTATCCTAAGTTATTATTTAGGATACATAATATGTACTATAGTTTGTAATATCATATATAGGCTATAATTAATTTAAATATTGCAGTAGCATTTCCTGACTTTATAAATAAAAAAATTATTATTACTAATGTTAGTACTTCAATATTCAAAGAAAACAACAAATACTTTCATCAGACTATAAATATTTCTGTAACTTAACTATTTTCTGTTAGTTTTTGTGTGTTTGTGAGATATGCAAAACAACAACAGTACGGATCGTCACAATATCCCATATTTTTGTTCGCTCCTCATATGTGTATGTTGTTCTTTCTATATTGGTTTTGGGTATATATTTTATATTTATGTATATATGTATGTGTTTTCAATTTTCACATTAAAGTAAAAGTCTACAATATTTGCTCTTCTTTCTTTCTACTTTTGACAAAACCCTAAGATGAAAAAAAAAACTGAAAAATAATCTATTTCTTTTAAATGTGGAAATTAAAAATTGTTAATATATTTCCGTATACCTTCTTCATATATATTTGTATTATTCTTATATTAATTTTCTTATTTATTATTACTATACTATAGATAATATATTTGAAATTATCTTTAAAGTTTTTAGTTTAAAGTTATATTTATGTTAGGGTCACTTAAACTATAGGCCATATATAAATAAATAAGTGGATATATCAACAAACAGTATGCGCAATTCTTTCATATTTGATAGTACTATGTTAGGTATAACTAAATCGTGGATTCAAATACACAATTTTACAATTTACAATAGATGAATAACACAAGCAATAATAAAAAAAGTAAATAATAGACGGTCATTCAAATAATGCTTATTTTTTGGCAAATTTGAAAAAAGTTAAATTATAGTTGTGATTAATTAAATTATAGATTCTATTGTATATGTGACAAAAGGAACAATAGGTTAAAGTAAATGTTATAATTACAGGCCAAAACAGGAGTTAGTGTGGTGAGACATTTTACGTTAAAGCATGATTAATTTTTTTAATCTATTTTCTCATATTTCAATACGTGACATGGAATGGATAATAATAATTCAGAACGCATTCTTAGAATCAGACACGTTTTGACAATTAAAAAGAAACATTTACTTTCATCAAGTGGTTATGCTCGTTTCTTTATATTCGGTTCATAAGAAATTTAATTATATTTTAATTACTTGTAATATAGAATATAGAATGAAATGAAATTTAAAGCATGTATGGATATTAAGATTTTTTTCTGTGGCAATCAGGGCAAAGTCACAAATGCGCTCCGGAGAGCGTACTTGGGTTGTAAACACGTCGCTCACAGTAAGTGCGTAGAACGGAGCCGCCGGTATCGAAACGACACGAGCGATCTTCTTAGTATTTTTTATCTGTACAAGCTACACCTCTAGGCTATAGACTATAGACGTTCGAATTTCGAATTTCAAATAGAATATGACGCTAGTGATACGATGTTTAGTGCTAGAACGAAGAGGAACATGAATGTTTTTATGTACGAGTATAGCTCAAGTATAAATTATTATAATATTTGCATATTAATTTGTTTTGGTTATTCGTAACGTAATAATCGATTTTTAAACTATGAACAAATAGAAGTGCATGATTGGCTAACGAGTGACACCTTGATACTTCACTCATGTGTTCCAAATTTAAAATGTTGACAGTAATACTAGTATCATTATAGAATATAATAGATCATAAAAAGTAAACTTCTATCTATGGAGTAATGTTCAAACGTAGATCTTTGAAATTGTAGTAATTTTATTGTTATAAAAATAATAATAAAATAAATAGGTACTTAATAGAATTCGTATTCTAGTATTTGACAGTGGTATTGCTACATCCCGTATATAGTTATTATGTAATATTGAATGTGTTGTTTTTAGTCGGCTACGTTTCGGGAACTAGGAAATGTATATGACCTAACAGTTTTATTATCTTCATCATCATTGTAACAGGTAAAGAGTTTTGTTTAAACGTTATATTTCATAATGTGTTGTGCGTATTTGTTTTTAATATATATTTGTAGCATAAGGTAGGATGTAACATCAACATAGGTAAACGTTTAATTTTAAGAATTTTAGATATAAATATGATGTAATTATATGTGTTTATATTTTCTATATTTATTATGATTCTATTATGTTAATTATATATTTTGTATGTATTATCATGCTTAGCATATAACTATTTCCTGTTGCTTTCCTCATCACTTTTCATGGTTGTGTGATATTGAATGATTGAATGTTGAATTTTGAATGATAATAATGGCTGTGCTCAATTAACACTGATATTTTATAGTTCATCATTAGTTAAAAGGATTTGTGCTTGAAATTATATATAATTTTTTTTAACATTTAATTTCAATTATTTTTGCTGTTTTGTCATCAATTTTTGTGTGTTGCATGTGTTATTAAAACCTCACGCACCATTCAACTCGCAATTCGTGCTGATTTTACACGATTTATGTCTAACTTCAACTAAAATTTTGTTGTATCGTTTGTGTTTGGTGTTCGTTTCATACTCACCCTAAACTCATGAGCACTAGCTTTACAAATTTCATTTCCCCCAATCGCTATACGCTTCAGCACAAAAGCTGTTATTGGTTTAAGCTATTGATTTTTTTTGGAAATTTTACAAATATATTTATGTTTCAGTCCAATTTTGTTTTCATAGTTTTTACCGTAATTATGTATATCAGCACAAACGTAGTTTATGTATGCCGTTTTAAACCGTTGACTGTCTTAAATGAATTAGAGCAGGAAGTCCCTAAAATTCTACTTGTTTTTTTACTTTAGTAAAGCCATATAGGAATGCTATTTTGGCAATCACAGCTATTAGAACTTTATCTTTAGATTAGATACCATGTAATTTAAAGCGTAGACAGCGACGGTGATAAGGCGGCAGATTAGCGAGTGAGTAACGGTGCCCCCTCCCCCGTTCCCACCTACCCCGCCTCTCGTGTCCCCCCGTCCCCGTGTCCTCGCCTGGTCCCGGTGTTATAGCGGGCGGCTCAGCAGTTGGATCGTTGCAGAATGACGTGGACGCGCCGACGCCGGCCCCCTCGGTCTCTGCCACAGCCTCGCTCGCGTCGCTGCCCTGCCCCGCGCCCTCCGGGTCCCCAGCGCCCCCCTGCCGAGCCGGCGCCCCCCGGGGCCCCCCTGCCCCCGCCGCCGCCCCGCAGCCCCGCGCCTAACAACACAGACCTGAACATGAATGAGTGCGATAAGCGTTAGGCCGGGTTCACACTATAGTGCCGGTCGCGACTCGATCTCAGTCTGAGAAACTATGAGAGCATTCATACTATCCTTCCGGTCCAATCATGCACGTGTGAATATTTCTCATATAAGATTATTTTGGCAAACTGGGTTTGGACCGAAAACGAAACGTAACCGGCACCACAGTGTGAATCCACCCTTAATGGCCGCCGAAGAAATCGTTTTCTACAGTCTTTTATATTTATACTGTGTTGTGTTAATAACAATATAGATAATGATGTAGACAATAAACCAATATATTAAACTTACGCCATCCACTGCAATTTTTTTTGTTAAAAATTTGATCATTTAAAGAGTTTTTATTTTTTTCTTCCAAATGGTTGTCAAAGTAATAGAAGTCCAACTTCAGTTGAAATAGTCAAGCTCAAAGCATACAATTATTTTGAAAGAATACAGTATCTATAATGTTATTAAAAGCAACGTTTATTTCACATTGTTCTGTAAAATTAAGTTAGCATGTAATATTTTGAAATAAATTTATTTTTATTTAATTATAATCTAATTTAATTATATTTAGGTCACTAAAGAAATAGTACTGATATGAAACCAATATGATAGATAATTTTAAAAAATTACATTCAGGTAATGTTCCTTTTGCTTACAAAACTCATAATTATTTAAAACTTGTTTGTTTCTATGAAAATAAATTAAATATCAGAACTTTTGTGTAGTAACAAATTTATTCTTTTATTGGCTTATTTAATACTCTGTGCAAAACGATACAAAAGCGGAATTTATCAAAATGTTGTAAAAATACTATGACAATTTACGTGAAAATTATAAATAAGCTAAATTAGGGATGACTATAATACATACAGAAAATGTATGTTTTTCTTTAACTAGAGCACACGACGCGTTTTAGTCGGTTATTCGCCTTGTGTGTTTTAGTTTCTAAGATAGCCAGGAGCTTATTTCTCGATAGTATTTCATAGTCTAGATATTTTGATGGTAAAATTATATTATATAGAATCCCAATTTTCTCCACTTAAATTTGAATCTTTTGACATTCCCTCAATAAAAGTGCTTAAACAAAATATTTTGGAAAAATAAATAAATTTAAAAAAATGTCTTTCGAATTGGGGCAAGAAAAGAGAGCCACGAATCAAACCTATTAATGAAATTGAAGTAATATTTAGAAGTATTAAATGTCATGTAAAAGTGTTTTATTACGATGTGTTCATTGTATGAATAGTGTTGCTAGATTAGTGGTTGGGTAAGCTTGTGATGTCATCGAATCGTGTTCACAGTTTGATTAGAATCGATTTTAAATTTGTGTATATATTTTGAAATGAAAAATCGATTTTTAAATTTTACTAAATGTCAAACAATATTCATTCCTTTTTCAAATCTTGTGTCTATACTATCTGTTGTATGATAAATGAGTGTTTATTTGTTAATTATGTATGTTTAATTTTCAAATATGCTCTCGAAATGTAGGCAAAAGATGGAATACTCCAAAAAATAGGATTTTTTAAAATTAAAATCGAAAATTGTGTAAACAATTGAATCGTAGTGAGACATCATAAGTGCACGTGTATTGTTAAAAGATTTGAAGAAAATCTACTTTTGCGACGCGGATATAATAAAAACATATTAAAATACATAGTTCTTTGTTTACTATATATATTTTTAATTATATTGCGTCGGAAATAATAAATTATTTTGTAATACAGCATTGACAATGTAATTTTTTAGGACGACTGATTGCAACGTTCTAACTTGCGTTTCTTTTATTGCTTCGTATTAAGCTGTTTCATTATATATATATATATATATATATATATATATATATATATATATACTATATATATATATATATATATATATATATATATATATT
>HE671317.1:142815-173227 GCA_000313835.2 Heliconius melpomene melpomene | reverse complement strand
ATCTGGAGATGCCGGGGATCGAACCCGGGGCCTTTCACATGCAAAGCGAACGCTCTACCACTGAGCTACATCCCCGATATAAGTTATGCTGTAAATAATATCCGAGTTTTTACTGTTGTAGTGAAAGACTAGTATGTAAGGTGTGTTCAGCATATTGAATAGTATGGATAAGTTGACCTCGATTATACGAAGAAATTGATAACATTAAGTTAATACCTTTAATGTTTTTATGAATAGGTACGTAGAGGCCGTAGTGGGGCACAAGGGTTGTGGATTCGATCCCTACTTGTGGGAGTGAACTATTATTTATTCTCATTTCTTTGTTCTGAAATTGGGCAACGGAGTGTCGTAACACGTGATAAAGCGTGAAGCTGATAATTTTAGGAATGTAGAGACTTAATTTTTAAAAAATATGATGAATATAGGTTTGTATTATTTAATATGCTGCAATGATTCTTGTTATTCCCAATGGATTTTTACCAATCTAAGAAATAGATTTGATTAAAAATATTAATTCTCGCGTTGTTTTAAAGTATTTTTCTTGAATATAGATTACAATTGCAAGGGGTTACTTTGTCTTTAAATAATAATGTATTCTTATGGTAATACTGGTTTAACATTACAATAGAATATCGTCGCTCTAATAGTGAAGGAATTTGCTAGACTGAATATTATTTATTGTTGATTTAAATTCCACTTGATTTTCTTTCAGTATCTAATGCATTCAGCAGGGTAAGCAGATGTCTAGTGTCGTAACCCTCTACTCCATTGAATTCCAGAAGCATTGCGTGCTGAGATGGAACTTAACGCCGCGCTTTGCTTCGACAGCAGAGTGAAGAAATGAAAATTTAAATACTTCATTTCCTTGAGTGGGAATCGAACCCACAACCTGTCGCGTTTACAGT
Source organism: Heliconius melpomene melpomene (assembly GCA_000313835.2). Taxonomy (NCBI): domain Eukaryota; kingdom Metazoa; phylum Arthropoda; class Insecta; order Lepidoptera; family Nymphalidae; genus Heliconius; species Heliconius melpomene. The sequence goes on along the minus strand of HE671317.1, from coordinate 172,322 downwards.
CACACGGTGCACTCGTGAAGTTTGTGAAATTTAAGTTATGGGAGGAGAAACATAAAAAAAATTCTTTTAGTAAATACATTTTAATCAGAACATCATCCACATTATGTAAATACATTTCCTAATTCCATAAGGTACATTTATTAATATATTTTTTAAAACTTATTGTTAATAAAAATAAATAATTATCATTTTTAACATCATTGACTAGAATCTAGATAAATGAGTTTTTTAATAATACTATGTTGTATTGAGATTTAAGCTAACATACTTCCACCATCTATGACATTGCAAGTACCAGTAATACTTTTAGCCTTATCACTAGCCAGATGAGCAATGACGCCCGCGACTTCTTCAGCTTCCACTATCTTCTTCAACGGCGTCTTCCCAACAGCATTCTTAGCATATAATTCCAATTGATCGTCAGTTAAGCCGAGGTTCTTCATTATGTTGGTCTTCACGAAACCAGGGTTCACAGAGTTGACGCGGACGCCGTCAGGTGCCAGTTCCAACGCGGTACACCTCGTGAAATGATCTAGTGCTGCTTTTGAAACGTTATAAGCTAATGCCATAGAGCTAGCTTTACTGCCGAGGACGCTGGAAACGTTCACGATACACCCCTTACTTTCAATCAGATGTGGGGTGCAGAGCATCGTTAAATGGTACACGGCTCTCATATTTGTCGACATTACCTTATCATATGCTTCAATACTGGAATTTTTTATGCCTCCCATGGCGACAATACCGGCATTATTCACTAAAACATCTATTCTTCCGAAATGTTCTATGGTCTCGTTAACAATTTTCTCGACGTCAGCATCTTCAGTTAAATCAGCTACGATCGTCAGAGGCTTTATTCCTTTTGCTTTTTCACAGTATAGACCTATTCTTTTTAAATTGTTTTCTTTTCGGCCCACTAGCGATAGTTTTGCCGATTGTTTAGAGAAATATATAGCTGTAGCTGCTCCAATACCGGAGCTAGCGCCAGTAATAAGAACGACTTTATCGTTGAAATCCATTTAAATGTTTTAAAATTAAATGTGAATTTAAATTAAAAATGTAAACAACACACAAGCAGAAAGAGCGTATAACACAAACTGGGCTTTAGAAAATGACAATAATAAATGACAATCTGTATTTAATCAGAATTTTAGTGTTACTAGCTGTAATTTTCTTTATCCTACTAAAAGTGATATGTCATTTCTTTCGTATTAAAATATTACAAATTGGTTGAACACCACAATTAAATAACAGAACAGAATAGTAAATTTGTCTTCTAGCTCTTAAAATAATTTACTAAATATTTTAGTACAATCACTTTTAACACTTTTTAAATATATTTATTGTAATGATTAAAAAATACTGATTGTTTTAATACTAATCAGATGAAATTGAGATTCAATATTTTTCAAATAGTTTTATACAAAATCAAAAATATTAATTGAAAAGTATAAGTTATAGTAATTCTACCAAATGGGTAGTTTTTAAAGAAGGTTGGCAGCACTAGCTTCAACTGGACATGGCAAGGCTGACGTCAAAATTTAAAGCACGTGACATCTATATTGAAATAATGTCATGTTTAGAGGTTGAAATTCGAGAGTAAGATCTGGTTATAGCGCATTAACTTTGTTTTATATTTTGTCCTAAGAGTACTTTATTCTTGTTTAGTCTTCAGCACACAGCAAGGTAGAAGGGAAAGTGAAGAACGAAGTGTCTTAACACTATTAAGACACACCGCTCTCCATTTTCCGTCGAATTCTCGAACCAATGCCGTTGCGTGTTGTGCGGCGGAACTGAACGCCGCCCTTTGCCTTGTAACAAGATAAATGATAAGATATCATATTGAATTCCCCCGAGTGAGAATCGTATTTACAACCATTGCGCCACGACGACCTCTACTATCTTCAATAAAAATAACTTCCTAATTGCTTAAAATGTATGTTTTTTATAATAATAATATTTATTAAGAACGATTGATTTATTTTATTGAGATTGAGATTTATTTTATTTGATTTTATTTATAATAATTATTTGACATAATTTTAATATACAATAGAAATAAGTTTTAGCACTTGAACGGTCGTAGGACGTAGCCTATTTGAGAAACCAGGAAGAAATTTTTATTAAATTTCTCTACGTGTGATTTAGAACCACACTCTTCCATAACCTGGGCTACAACTTATAACTTACATGCATACTGCTACATTTCCTATGAACTCCTTTACTTCCAGCTTTAGCAGCCTTACGACATAAACAGACAGTTTTACGATCCATATTGAATAGCAACAATATCTAAGTCTCTATTGTCCACGAACTGACCTTCGGACTCCCGCTCCGCGAACAGATGTTGATTTACTGAACCTATAGTATGATTTATTATATATTCGTGACTGTGTATTATGTTTTAATATTATATTATTTAACTTTAATCTTGTACTATTTTTTTTATATTGTGAATTATATAGTTTTTTTTGTATACATAAATATCATAGGCCATTGTGGCGTAAGAGCACAAGCGTATGGTTATAACCTGACGGATGTGGGTTCGATCTTAATATTTTCATTTTTATTTTTGAAACTGAAACAATAGTGCTATATAAATGTTTTCAGCTTAACCCTGTATATAGGTATATAGCAAGTTGCCACTCCGTTCCCCACTTTCCGCCGAATTCATGAGGAATTGAGTATTGATTAGAGCGAGAAAATAAAATATTAAATATCTACTGGTTTCTAGATATTTATTAACACGTAATAAATATCTGTTAAATAAACATGCTAATGTTTAAATGAATTTAAATAAATATTTCATTTCTTCGAGTGGGGATCGAACCCACAACTAGTCGCGTCTACACGACTCCTCCTCCGCCTCCATTGGTTTGGTTCGTAGTTGAGCACTATTCAGCTTAACACATCAACTAAATCATTCAATATCCGTTTCTGGGGCAACACATTCATCTTAGATCACATTTGCATATAAAACATACCAATATATCAATTCGGCCGAATGCAATTTGTGAATGGGCCCCATAAATAACTATTTCCGTTTGACACATGGCGACCCTCCGCCTGAGCGGGCAACACCGCGTTTTCCCGCCTTTATTTGACATATGTATTCCAAATTTGAAAAGCGGAAGGATTTTTCAAACGCGCGCCCAAATCAAGTGTGAAATTCAATTGAGCGGCCATAAATTTCCTGTTTTGAAAAATGTCCGTTTTATCTTTTACTTGTGTTGCGACATATTTCTTGTGGTTAGGATTTATTTTGGTTATTCCTCGACCGCACGTATAGTGATATAAATGTTTGGGTATATGTCTTTCACGTTTCGGATAATAATTTTATTTTAGGTTCCCACAGTGGAAGTTTATTTGTATGAGGATAAAAATATAATAAAGGTTAGTGAAGTAAAAAACGAAAATTAGTATTACTTGTATGTAATTTAACTGCTATCGTAACAAAGACTATTAGATTTTCATTGCTATGTTATTAATACGAGGTAATTATTTCATATTTACTAAATTACATTTACATTTTCATTTCTTCTTTCTGGTGTCGAGGGAAAGCGCGGCGTTGAGTTCTGCCACTCAACACGCAATACCTTCAGAATTCCGCGGAAAGGGGAATGGAGTGTCTTGACACTAGGTTCCCTCTGCCTACCCTACTGTGTGCAGGATATAACGTAAAGCAGATTTTACTAAATTACATGTTACGTAGGCATATTATTAAATTGTATTAAATGGATATCTTTTTAAGGTTGCCTTTGAGGACTTTACTAGATTTTAGAGTTGAAGCGAATATTTATATAAAACTTTTAATAGGGGATGTAGCTCAGTGGTAGAGCGTTCGCTTTGCATGTGAAAGGCCCCGGGTTCGATCCCCGGCATCTCCAAATATGTATTTTATTGTCCTCCTCATTATCTACGCTTAATTAAATTCTTCCTTGCTTTTGTTGAATCAAAATTTTTATAATTCAGAACATTAAAACCTGTTTTTTTAAAGCGTCTCGTTACACTTATACTATTTTTTTTAATCCCGCCGTTTCACTATTTCCTAGACATAGATTCCCTTATAAAAGATTCAAGGTAGCCGCGAGGTACGGCGCCATTACCGAGATGGATGAAGGCGGTGCTGATGTATGGACTCATCCGCCGATTGCGCTCGAATGGGCTATAACTGTCAATTTATATGTTTACTTGCGCGAATTTACAGATGTAAGATCTTACTTTAACTGCCGGGCTGCTTAATATTGAGAATGAGTTATTGTTATGAAGTCAAAAATATACACATAGGTTTGTGTATTTGGCTTAAGAAATATAATGTTTTTTTATATACTAGCGGCCCGCCGACGGCTTCGCCTGCGTGAACTACGTTATTATTAATTTCTGTCTCCATGAGTACCTACGTTCTATAAGTGACGTCCATGCAAAATTTGAGACTCCTAGCATTTGTAGTAACGAAGTTTCATACAAACTTTCAACCCCAAAAACAACCCCTTAGAAGTCGAATATTACAAATTCCCGTCTCAGCGAGCACCTACGTCCTATAAGTAACTCCTATGCAAAATTTCAGATTCCTAGCATATGTAGTTTCTGGTTTCGATTTTATATTTATTTATTTTTATTTATTGATTTTTATTAATATTGGAATATTGGATTTAAACCAGTGTATTAAGACAACAAAACCAACTGTATACAAATATCGTTGTGGCAACAAGCGTACAATTTGAGAGCGCTTGGACGATAGAGGCGGTAAATGTGGCTTCAAATCGTCCAAATCCAAATATCCGATCGTCCTACTACGTCCAAATTTTGGCTTGAATATTGAATATACTTACGAATTTAAATTAAATTATAAAAATAATACTACCTAATAAACAAATCAGCAGATTAGTACTCACTAATTCTAATGAAAAAAAACAATAGTAAAAATAAAAAAATTGGAGATGCCGGGGATCGAACCCGGGGCCTTTCACATGCAAAGCGAACGCTCTACCACTGAGCTACATCCCCGATGATACATTTCTTATAAATGCAGTCCAAAATTTTGCTGTGAAGTGAAAGCCTTAGTATGTTATATGTGATCAGCATATTTAATAAACTGGTTGTAAAGCAATTGTTGGCGGTCATTGATATAAGGTCATATTGTAAATTATTTCAATTAATATTGAAATAAAAATATAGAATATAATAGAATATTGAATATTATTATTAAAATAGAATATTGAAATAAAAATATAGAATAGAATAAAAATCATTTAGTTTAATTAGATAATTGCAAGCTATTTTTTTTTACTTAATATTTTTTTTTAATTCTTCTACTTAGGTTTTCATGACCTTAATTAAAAGATTGGTCTCTTATTTGACGATATACGCAGGAGTGAGTGAGTTTTAACAGATACTCAAATTGTTTTATATAGATAGGTACCGTAGGTGTCTATTAGGTAGATTTATATTCAAGATTTTTTATAGAAATTATTCTAATAATAACTGATTTCTTATAATAAACTTGTACTTTTAGATAAATCAAATACCATATTTCGAAATCCATTCACATTAATGCAAGGTGCGTTCCTAATTAGCAATTAACGAATACAATTGCTCGATTTGGCCGAGATGCCAGGTATGGGTGTTTTTTCAGCACCATTTCATCACGGACACACGGAAACATTAATTTATTTCTTATTGGTAATAAATATATAATCATTAATCAATAAATAATATTATAATGATCGGTGGAGAAAAAATAGTAAATTGTTTTAAACGTTCCGTGAATGATGTTGCGATAACGAAATTATATAGACTCATATACGCGTATCTACAGTACTGTAAGTGCGTTGCTTATGAAGAATAATATTTATTTTTATTCGTTTGTTCAGTAAGAGGTAGGAACAGAGTTTGTTGTGACTTTTTATACATTCAGAGTGAATAAATGGAGTGGAGAATTGAATTCCTCCACTCAACACTCAACGTCTCCAGAATTTGGCGGAAAGTGGGAAATGGATCTTCTCTTATCTCTACGTTCCCTCTGCCTACTCGCTATATACGGGATACAGCGTGAAACAAAAACAATCGATTTAAGATTAAATAGCAAGTTAAATGTTTTTCTCCGCCTACTATACAAGATGAGGGTGATGTTTAAAGATAATAAAAACAATCGTTTAAACATTCATGTACTAACAAATAATTATTATTTGAAGTGCAGCCTTAATTAAAAGGGAAAGCCTAAATTTTTCTCAATCTCCCCGCGATCCAATAAAGAAATGCAAATGAGGTGCGGCCAAGAATTATGGCCCTACGAAATAGTGATGTGCCTGTGAGATCATGGAAATGTAATTTCGATTTTTTTATCTGTAATATATGGGTGCTTTTTTATTAATTATTATTTTTAACGGTAAATTAACTAAAAGAAAATATATACTAATCTAGGGGACAAAGTTAATGTAAGTTCTTAATATCAAAAATTTAAACATTAACACAGTTGACTGAACGCAATTGATTAAAGTAACCGACTTAAGTAGAAATTACATTTCGTTAAATACATTAGCCAAAGACGGTAATAAAAACATTATTAACTAATATAATATAAGTGCAAATGTTTTTTTTCCAGAATTTTTGTATTAAACAACAAAAAAAAACATTTTGTCGAAAAAAAAATCCCTATAATTTCACCTTCCCTTCGCCCCACGAGGATAGTATAAAAGTTTTTATTGCTAATTCTCGCGTTGCAGGGCGCTACCACCACCACCACCACGGTGTTGTCAATCTGCTGTAAATGAACTTGGAGATCACTTCTACATTTGTTTTACTGTCGATGCTCGTTTGATTGCGGTAACTTTTGTTTTTTCTACGTTTTATGCTCTATTTTCTCTTTTTTTTATGATAATCGTAAATTTCAAGTTGTTATTTCCAGTGGCTTAAGCTATAAAGGTATGAATGAAATATGAATGACAAGTGCGTTACTTCAAATATATAATTTTGCCATACTTATAGGTTTTATTTGCTTGAGTACTTATTTAAATTTGTTTCAACTTTTGACTTATGCAATAAAATGTCCTTTTATTTGAGAAAAGGAAATAAAAATATTAGAAGTAACCTGAAATATTAGATTAATTTGAAATATGAAACAATGTATTAATTTTATTGCAAGTGGGATATGACAGTAACGTACAGTTCCTACAGGTTCGATCTTTACCTTAGAAAATATTACCTTTTCATTTCTTCGATTCGAAAAGATAGACGACGGCGTTAAGTACCGTTAACCAACTTACAATATATAATAATTCAGGTTCAAATTGGAGCTCGGAATGTCTCTTACACGAGATCTTTGTGTCTGGTTGTCTACACTGATATGCGAAAAAAAAGTGAACCTGCAAAAGAATGAGAAAATTCTTCCACATTATACATTTTAAATAGCACAACCGCATAGAAAACCAGTCGAAGCTAGTGCAAAGTGCCAGTTTTCAATATAAATCTCGTTACCGACGTGACTTCGTCATTGAGTCTAGCCAATATTTGAAAAATGCTATATTTGAAAAAGCATTTCAGCATTGGAAACATGGGTGCAACTTACAACAGGAATTAATTTCAAAATTTTTCTAAATTTCACATTTACTATACACGATAGTAGGGTAGGGTAGGCCGAGAGAGCTTACTGTGAAGACACTCCGTTCTCCACTTTTCACTCGAATTCGAAACGTGCCTGAAACCTTTCTACCAAGGCAGGGAATTGAAAATAATTAATTCCCACTAGGAATTAGAGATCGAACCCACAACCGTCGTGTTTTTAGTCACACACTATCCCGCTGCAACACGAAGACCTCTAAAACTGTCTCATCTATACAGGGTGGAATTGTCAGCGCCACTTTAAATGAAACCACAGTTTTAACTACTCTATAAAAGCCTAATATAATTCGGAAAAAAAATAATTCTCAAAAATGATAAAGTTTTTTTTTCAAACAAAATAAATAATAAAATTATCGTTTTAAAATAAAACGCCATTTGTAAAGTATAACATAGGCACGCACACACTTACCTGTCAAAGCGGCAACGTCGCATACGTATGTGTGCGTCACACGAAATACAGGTATGGATAAAAATAGTGAAATGAAAAAAATATCCTACGTCCAAACCGTTGAGGTACCTTGATTATTTTTTTTAATTCTGGGTTTGAAATATTTTACCCTATATGCAGTTTCAGTAAAAGAAGCGCTGCCTCTTCCACCCTGTATAAAAATGGCGTAACTCAATGCCCCACCTAGTCGCAGAGCAGAGAAATGATGGTTTCATTTCATTATCACTAAATGCTCCTTTGAATAATATTAAATAATAAAATTATTCCTATCATTTAAAATGGCCTTATAAATTGTGGATTATGTTATAATCAAATAGCACTAGTGTATTAAATCATGGAGTTGTCAAAGGGAGCGAGATCCGTTGCTGATGGCATTCCTCGTTGCCCATAAAAATATCTTCACGCGTTAGATGAAGTATTTAACCCTATTAGAAGAGATGTACAGAAATGATGTATAGGATAATACTGGCAAATTCTCAAAGAATAGATTCTTGTGGTATTTTATATTAAAAACAAATTAGTTATTATTTTTTTCTTTATAATATATAAAAAAAAACATGTGTAAAAATTGTATTTTTAATATTTGTTTAGGATTTTGACTAGAGCAGCAACATTGTATAAGTTTATGTGTTTACATTTTTCCAAAAAAAAATGTGAAATAATATACTAATCAGCTTTTTAAACTCTTATGTGGATACGGCTTACGTAGTCACATGGATTGAAAGTGTTTTTTTTCAGCATCACGCTTTGTCCCGCATGCGTCAGGGTAGGCACGGGGAGTCTAGTGTTAAGGCACTCTGCTCCCCACTTGTAGCCGAATTCTGGAGGCATTGCGTGTTGAGTGACGGAGCTAAACGCCGCACTTCTCCTCGACACTAGAGCGAAGAAATCAACATATTAAATATTCATTTCGTTGTGTGGGAATCTAAACCACAACCACGACTGGCATCCCAAATTAAGTATTATAATTTACCTGTATAATTCGTCTTAACTTCATTAAAACGTGATCCTTTAAGGAAGTTATTCAGCGGAGTATTGACTTCCTTAAGTATATCTATATATATCTATCTATCTTTACATATCTACCTTTATCTATCCTGCTATAAAGGGGCACGTAGCGCGACGTGACCGGCATGACGGCACCCTGTCACAGATACCTACGAAAAACAAGATGGAAATACGGAAAATTATTTCGGAAATAAAATTTCTTCTCACAGCCTTAGAATGTTAAGTTTTACGGAATTATTTTTAAATTGACTTTGTTTTTTTGTTTTTAAATGGAAAGAAGTTGTTATAATATAATGTATGGCCAAATGAATAGTACTAAAATTGAATTATTTTCAGCAATTGTGTCGAATTTAATATCCTCCTTCTCCTTTTGATTAAGAAAAAAACCACCTTTTTACATTTTTTCTAAAGTGATTTTTTTAGTGAACTGAGTAAATTGGAATTTGGTGATTAATAATTGTTTTTAAGTTTATTTTTTATACTTGTATGTTCATATTTTTCTGTATATTTTTAATTTTTCGTGTTACAGTTGCTATTTTCATATTCTTAGACAATATTCATTACCGACAACTTCTGTCGTAGAAATTATTAGAATAAAAATTTTAATCTTTTTTTAGCTTCAGGTTGTATCTCGTGTGTAACAGGGTAGGCAGTGGGAGCCTAGTGGTGGTAGTGTTTCCAGCATTGCCTGTTGAGTAGCAGAACTAAGCGCCCCAAGTTGCATCGGCACTCGAGTTGGAATCGAATCTACTGCCAGTCTCGTTTACATTCACATACTTGGGCCCGTGCGGCACAACTGGCCTACATAATAGTCTATAATATCAAAATGAAATTGAATATAACCACTAAAGACGAGACTATAACTTTGTATATTTTTTAAAACCCACCCGTAAATTTTGAATCTCCTACCTCCGTTCATGGTAATACCTCGCCGCGTAGCGCGTACGTGTCATGAATGAGGAGCTATCATTATGATGCACGGTACCGGTAGGGGATGATTAGAGGAAAGCTCGACTTACGCAACCTTTTTATATGTTCGACAAAATATAAAAAAATGTTTTTTAATATTTGTTTATATTTTTAAGTAGTTCAGTATAAAAAAGGTCCTGCGATTGTTAATGTGAAGATTTTGGATTCGACTCCCACTCGGGGAAAGAAATATTTAATATTTTCATTTCCTGGCTGTGTTCCGCTACTCAAGACGCAATGTCTCCAGAATTCAGCTGAAACAAGGAGTATCTTAAGACTTAAGTACTAGGGTCCCCGGTCCTCTTCTACCCTGCTACCCTGTTATGTACGGGATTCAACGTGAAAATAAAATAAAAGTACAATAGTAAATTAAGATTAGTACTATAATTGTCTACATAAATATACTACAAAAAAAATTCTACTATTATAAAGTAATATTTTTTTATAAGAGAAAGTAATTAAATATTTTCATGCGATAAAAAAATTGGAGATGCCGGGGATCGAACCCGGGGCCTTTCACATGCAAAGCGAACGCTCTACCACTGAGCTACATCCCCTATGACTTAATGTTAAGAACTATACATAGTACGTGTAAAGTAAGTAACTTTAGTACCGACTATTTGCAAAGTAGGTCAAAATTACGTTAAGTATGTTTATTGTCGCAGGTGCTATCTTGAAAAGGCTGGCATGGACTTATCTAGATATTGTTTTCTAAGGAGGTCTTGACTTTAGTTTAGAAATGATTTCTTTGTGTAAAGGTTTTTATTTTATTTTTATGATTAATTTTGTATTAGTAAAATTCTTCCCATTTCTACCCCCATGGCTGGGATATACTTGATTGATAGACCTCGTGGAAGAGATTCATTTAATAAAACAAGTGAAATGGTTTTTTTTTACTGTACTATATAGTGCCTAAAAGGCTAAGCTTTATATTTTTAAATTTTCAATAGTAAAGTTTTCGTGATTTTACCTAAAACCCAAAACCTGTATGTTTCATAATATAATTCTAATAAACGATAGATCAACAAAAAAAAAACAATTAGCTATAGTATTTCTCATATAGATTTCGGAAATTTCTAAATGATAATATAAAAAAAAACTTTCATCTTATGTTATTTAGTTTTTGTTAGAGGGACACTGGCCAGTTGTGTAGACATATTAAAAAAGCTGCTATAAGTGTTAAAAAATTACTTCTGTGACATGTTGACCGAAGGGGCACGAAACTCGCGATTTTTTTCTAACCAACTTTATCTAAAGAAGTATGTTTAATATTTTTTTATGTTATATTGTTTTTATTTGTGATATAGCTAAGAATTCTGCTTAATATATACGTTACATGTATTGAAATACAATCATTTAATTATAGATAAGTAAATGACGAGACGAGAGAATGGAGAGACGAGAAATAAAGGAGGCTTTCAGTCTCATTAGTAATGTTTCATGTATATTTTGTTATTTTTACAGTTATGCATAGTTATAAAATTATGGAACGTTAAATCATAGGGGATGTAGCTCAGTGGTAGAGCGTTCGCTTTGCATGTGAAAGGCCCCGGGTTCGATCCCCGGCATCTCCAATTTTTTTTATAATTTTCATTCAATTTCGCTTTTTATCACAAATTTACTGTTTCCATTAGTAGTTTAGCGTTAATAATGTAATTAAACTATATAAATATTACTTAAATACAAAATTACAAAGTTAAGCGAAATAGATTTAACAAGGTTATTTTTTTATTTTCAATAAAGATAATATAAAAATAAACAAATGAGCATTTCTCATAAGTACATAAAATTTTACTTGCTACAATACAATATGTCCATGGCCTCGAGTAATGGCCACTTGGAGGGCAGTAATGGCGTTTGGACGTCCGGAGTGACGTCTCCGTCATAAATCAAAAGTAATCCAAGGGAGATCTTATTGGAAGATTAAGCAAATAGTAGAATTATGTTTAATATCTTTTATATATCTTTTGTGTTATCCGAGGCAGGCGGGTAGATTTTTTTTAACTGTACGCTGTATAGCAGGGTAGGTAGAGGAAACCTAGTGCGCCGAATATTTGGGGCATTGCGTGTTGAGTGGCAGAATTCGCTGTGCTTAATTAAAATATTAATAAATAATTCATTTTTCCGAATCGGAATCGAACTTACAGCCGTCGCGTTTACAATCAAATTCCTGTACCACTGCGACAGTGTCAACGGTGGACAGATATAGAGACGTTGCGTGTTGGGTGGCGAAACTAAACGCCACAGCTTATCAAAACAAAACAGAAAACTAAATTATTCTTTTTATAAAATATTTTTTATTCTTTTGTTGTTAGTTGAACCTCATTATGTAAAATAAATATTAACCTGTCAAACTATTTTGTTACAAAATTTATTTTTTATATGAATATCGCTTAACGTGTAATTGGAATTAATAATATAAGTATGTCTAATATACAATACAATACAATACAATATACTTTATTGCACATAAAAAATTTACAAAAATTATATACAAAATACATTGAAACACATGTACAATAAGGCGGCCTTATCGCTTAAAGCGATCTCTTCCAGGCAACCTTTGGTCGTTGGAGTTGTATAAAAAAGATGGTGGGTGGTGCATTAAATTGCAGGACATTGTTTAATAGTAGAAATAAAAATAAAATACATATACATATATATGTATATATATACTACAAATAAATATTTATATAAATAAATATAATAATAAACAATAAATAACATATATATATATATATACATACAAATCATAGATATAATATTTATACATAAAGTATTTTGAAAAGTAAAAGTATAAAACAAAGGCTAAATTAAATATTCATATAGTGGTTAAAATATTGGAGGCATTGCGTGTTGAGTGGCGGCTAAGAAGCTAAGAAATGAGAATTTTATTTAAATATTTCGTCGAATGAAAATCGAACCCAGAACCTGTCACTGGCCTCTTTTACTACTAGTTACTGGCTTTTATAATTATTTCTTAAATGATAAAACTGTGAAAAATTATAATATCCATATTGTTATTATTCCTTGGCGATAGACTTATATTCTGTTCACGTACCGCGGATACACGATAAAAGGGTTTCACATTGGGACTTGTTGAGTTTTAATAATATTAAGAATATTATTTAGTTCATTAAAATAGTTCAGGTCGCGGACCTGTGTGTGACTGTAAACGTGAGGGTTGTATGTTCGATTCCCACTCGCAGGATTGGAACATGTTATAATTTTATTTCCTCAATCAAGTACGGGGCGAAGCGCCGCGTTGAGTACCATCACTCAGCACACAATGCCCCCAGAATTTCCAGGGAAAGTGAGGAATAGAAGTGTTTTAACGGGAACGGAGTGTTGAAACACTAGGTTATTTCTGCCTACACTGCTCTTGTATAAATTTGTACAGAAAATACACAATTACACTAGTTCTCACGTCAAACGACTCTACAGTTGCTATAAAAAAATATTCCTCATAATTTATTCCATTAATCTGGTGCGGAATGATAAAGTTAAACGAGTTCTCATGAAATAACATTCACTCGAAAGTAGCACAAATTCTAAAGCAGTTCTTATTAAAGCAATAACGAAAATTTCTGCAGCCTGCTCCCGCTCCACGGGTACGAGTATAAGCAGTTAACGACGGTTCATATTTTATTAACCTAATTATTTATTTGAGACTTAATTGTAATCATTATCTTAATCTTAATCGTGTGATAATTTTATTGTTTTGGAGTTGGAGGTTTATTTAATTGGACAAGTATAAAAACCAATGTTAGTTGTAACATAAATGATTATACAAGTATTTATTACAAACATATATATTTTTAATTTAGGTTGTCTCTGTCTTAAAAAAACGCCAAAAAAAACTAAATAAGTCAAAGTTTTCAAAACAAAGATAATTCAGTTAACCAATCTGTAGTTTCATTTTACACTATTATTTACATGTTTACTTTAAAAAACTACGTAAAAGAAATAAACCAAAGAACTTCCCATAGAAATTGAAGAAACACATTTCTATTATTCTCATGCCAATATGTAATATACAATAATGTAGAGAATCATCATAAAAACTCCAATGACAGCATCTTCCAGGGCGTCGGTGCTGAGCGACCCGCTGGGATGATATTACAAGGCTTAAAGGAAAAGGCATAAAGTCCCAGGTTTGTTTTACGCAGCATGTGGCAAGTTATTGCTAGACTTTTTATGATTTAGGTATCGAGGCTACGTAAATAAAACTGGGGATGCTGGGGCGAATTAGCAATTATATTAATTGACTTTAGGAATAAGGCTTTTTTTGTAGTTAAGATTGGTAATGGAAAGATTTATATATGTACTATATTAAAGTTTTTCTGTAGTCCGCATATATAAGGATAGGCAGAGTGGAAGCTAGTGTTAAGACACTCTCTCGACTTTTTGCAGAATTCTGGAGACAATACTAGAGCGAAGAGCGACTGGCCTCTGACATGGCATAGCTGCAAAGTTATTTGTATTGTTTTAAGATATATGAATATTGGTGGATTTCATCACATCCTGCAGTCGCTGCCAAAAAGATTTAAATAAATCTATGGTACTAGTAAAATAACAAAAAAAACAACATTTGGAAAAAGAAATAGAGAAATGAATTATTTTTACTGTCTTCCGTCTTACCATAATAAATGTGCCATATCTTGTTATAGCCAACTATAAGCCGCAATCTTGTTTCGTTATTCTCAATTAATTTATAAGTTAACTCGTGGACCCGAACGCGGCTGCGCCCGCTTGAACTATACGAATATTTATTAAATATATTTATGAAATTATTTTTAGCTTTCAATAGAGAGATGCGTTAAGCAAGCTCATTTTGGGTGACGTTTTCTAACAACAAACCTTTCAAATCGTTGCTTAGCAACGGTCGCATAGCGACTGTTGTTATTAACACGGCGGAATAAATTGCATGTCAAATTAATAAGTATTTTAATATATTGGTATATATCGATAATATTACAAATATGAGAAAAAAAAAGTATCCTATGTTCATCACGAGGCCCTCAAGTATCTCTATATGAGTATTTTATCACAATTAAATTAGCGGTTTGGCCCTGATTGCGTAAAAGACATACAGATAGATAGAGTTACTTTCGAATTTATAATATGGCTATGGATAAAAAATAACATTGACTTTATATATTTAAATAGATTTTCTGAATGTATTTCTTTTGTATTTGCAATACATTATTCATATATTTTTTTATAGCTTTGATACGTGCTATTATTTTTGCAGAAACTGAATATTTTTATTTCATTGTGCATTTTTTGTGATTTTTTAAATTTCATACGAATTTTGGGTATAAATATTTTTTTATAACATAAAGAAAGAGTCAAATTTTACAATTTTTTTAAATTTATTTAATAAAGAATTTGAATATTGCAGTTACTATAAATAATTCGAAATATTTAGGCTAAAAAACTGTATCGCATAGCTTAATTTAAAGCCTATTAGTTTCTTTGAGATTAGTTCGCGCAATAAATGTATTTCCCGAAATATATTTTGATATTTTTCTTAAGTAAATTAAAATGGTACGGAATAACAAAAAGTCTCTACACTGAATTTATTATTTTTGTTAATCAATAGAGCATTATTTTTTCTTTTAGTTATTTATATAAATTAGAAATAAAAAATTATTTAAAATTTAATAATAATCTAATAGTTTGTAAGGCACACTGTTATTAAATTTTGAATTAAAAGTATTTGCCTGTTACTAAAGCTATATTTCTGAAACATCCGTTTATATTATTTTTCATTTCCGTAAAGCAATAACCCAAACCGCGGGCTGTTTGGCTTTGCTCTTCCAATTTCCTTTGCATTAGGTTTGAAAAGCCTTCGTTTAGCATAGCTATATGAGAATCGATATGGACGAAGCAATAAAACTAAAAATCAATATTATCGATTTTTTTAAGTTTTTTGTGTGATTTTGGTACTGTTTGCGGCTATTTTCTAACCAAATTCATTTGAAATACATAACACGTGAAAATATATTTCTTACATATATAATCGTGCTTGGACTCATTATAATGGCTCCAATGAATAGAATGTAAATAGATGATAATATTTACTCATAAGAATTTTTGTGTGGCGGATTTTTTTACTTTTAATTTAAATTTATATTCCTTTTAGAGGTTATAATTTTTTATAAAAATTATTTATTTTAATGATTGCTTTAGACAAGAAATAAACATATATTTATACAGAATTCAATTTGTGAAAATAACAGTCCAAAACAATCAAATACCAATTTAAAGTCACTATGAAACTTTAGATTCAAAATAAAAACGAAAGATAGAAAAAGTTCTTTCTCGGATATTTTTCGTAAAATTGAAAAACTTGGAATTTTAAATAGTTTATCTTGATGATAGGATTTGCCGGGATGCTAAGATTTTAAAAAGAGCGCGCTTCAGTTTTTATCTTTTTTTGTTTTTTTGCTACCAAAAATAATTACTAATTTGTATCTAACAAAGTCATGAAAATTATAATGCCTAATACCACTGCGCCATATTGGCGTTACTTTTAAAAAGAAAATAT
Organism: Heliconius melpomene melpomene; assembly: GCA_000313835.2. NCBI lineage: Eukaryota > Metazoa > Arthropoda > Insecta > Lepidoptera > Nymphalidae > Heliconius > Heliconius melpomene. Next base: position 155,727 of record HE671317.1, on the reverse strand, counting down.
AATTTATATACACGATCCAGTATAAAAATATTCATTGTACTTTCCATACAGAGGTTGTATTTACGAGGAGTCCAATAAAATGCATGCAATGGAAAAGTGGGTTAATGGATTTCATAAGAGAACGTAAACAATAACGATTTTGTTAAACAATAAAACATAACTAAGAATAGAGTTCTAGTTTTAGTACCTAGTTCAATAGATAAGTTGGCTTATATAGATGGATATAACAAAAAGTATACATTTCGAGGAAATTAGAAAAAAATTCTTACAATATTTTTCATCCAATAATTTTTACAATAATTGGATGAAAAAAGCCCTAAGTAAAATAATTTAGTCTCATAATATATTTATTTAGTGCCATATAAAACATCGATTAAAAGATGAGGTAGTTAATTTTATGTTTTTTAAAAATTTATAAAACCATTACTTATACTGTGTTATCGAAATAGATCAAATATCTAAAAGATAACAAGAATTAAAAGCCAAAATTAAAAGTATCTGGTGTATAGTAAGAGACCTGCAAATTAAACAAAAATTGAAATAGAAACAGAATGATTTATCACTTAATTTTACGCTGTACAAGAAATTTTGACAATTTGTACCCAGTACCCATAACGTTTCGACTAATCATATTTACTATGATATCGATAGCCTATTATACATTTTGTAATTCTACTACAAAGTCAACAAAATTTACTTCTAGGGAATGTTGCAAAGATTACAAAATCTAATACAAAAATCGTATAAAATAAATACATTTGACACTAAAAATGGCAGTCTGGTATAAAAATATTCATATCTCAAATTTTGCTGATTCAAAAAATAATATAAAGTTAAGCAGCCTCACGTACAAGGAGCTTGCGAGGCACTTTCAGATGCTTGACTTTTATACTTTTTCCACAAAAGTATTTTTAACAAAATGTATAATATCTTCTTTCACTACCAAGATCATATAATATTTGTATGTAGAAGAAGCTTGACATATTTAATACTTCAAAGTCATATTTATTTATCCGGAATACTTATTTGAATAATATATATAAGTCTACTAGCGGCTCGCCCACGGCTTCGCCTGCGTGAACTACGTTATTATAAAATTCTGTCTCCATGAGTACCTACGTCCTATAAGTGACGTCCATGTAAAATTTGAGACTCCTAGCATTTATAGTAACGAAGTTTCATACAAACTTTCAACCCCAAAAACAACCCCGTAGAAGTCGAATATTGCAAATTCCCGTCTTAGCGTGCACCTACGTCCTATAAATAATTTCTATGCAAAATTTCTGAGATTTCGTGATGAGTGAGTGAGTGTGACCTTTCTATTTTATATATATAGATAATATAAATAGTCGTCGTTGTCGTTTTGTACCTACATAAAAAAATATCTTGAATCACTCTTTCTGATGGTGAAAACAGCATTAAAACCGTTGCATAATTTGAAAGATTGACTCTTATACGGAGAAGAATTTTGTTTAGAAATAGGTAAGTACTTATAGCAATTATATTTTAAACTGAAATTGAAATATTCGCTTATAATAATATTTTAGTCTTTATATTTATTTAGAAATGAATTTATTTATTAATTACATATGATAAGAGTAAAGTGGAACTGTCTTTGGAACATAGATTAATTTAATTATCCCTAAAGTTCTGTTCTCTTGCGACTTCCATACAAGTTTGCCAGACATCTATCAAATATAAGACCAGCATGTCAGAAAGTTTATTATTTAGCAAGAAAAACATTAATGTGAAAATATATTGTTATTTCAAAACGAATTATACATATCTAATTAAATAAGTTTACTTTTTCATAATTAATGAAAACATATTTAATTTTTTTCAAATGTAATATAAATAATATGAAATCTTAAAAAAAAAATGTTAATAAAAAGACAATTAGCAGAGCTGGCACCTGGTCTTCCCAAAGTGGCGGGGAACGGCTGGATGCGAAGAGCTGAAGATCGAGCTCAGTGGCGTGTCATTGGAGAGGCCTATGTCCAGCAGTGGACGAGGACAGGCTGATAATGATGATGATGATGATCAAGCATCCAACCTACTATATCAAATAAAATGCGATTACCAAAACAATACAATATAGCAAATAACATAACTCAGTGCAGGTATTTTGATGGCAATTAAATATAGAAGTTATGAAGACTATTTACATTGTTTGGCTAAAGTTGGTTCGTAGTTCTATACACGAGAGCAACTTGAAATGTCTTCATCTTAACTTAATAAACATCAAATGCTCTAACTTTATATATAAAGCAGAAATTTCATTAAATTTACTTGTTAATGCAACTGTAAATATTTTTTGTATAGAGCGGGATACAGCGTGAAGCTAGGCTAAAAGGGGTGGGCTGGGGGAACCTGGGGACCTGATGTTAGGATCCCAAAATTTTAAGAGGTTAAATCTGTTTAAAGTTACAGTCCAGCCCCCATGCAACACCCCCTCCTTTCCTTAAAAAGTAGCTCAGAATACGCTGATGAGGACATCTATCAACTAACTTTAAACGTTTAACGCGGCAATTGACATGAGTAAATTTCTAAATGTGGGACTAAACTTAAAGCTAAAAAATTAAAATAAATGTAGATAGTAGGTTTTTCTTAGTTGCATGATATGGATAATTTACTTCTTCCGAAATTAATCCTCACTGGTGGAATATATATGTATTATTTTCATTTTGACATATAATCGCTCTCGAAAGTTGAGAGAAAAGTAGTAAATAGAGTGCCTTTACACCAGGTCTCCTCGGCTAACACTATTATATACAGTATATAGGGTAAAACTAAAATATATATATATGTTAATTCACGATATATTATGAATTACTCACGTACTCACAACATGTTTGTGTACCATCTAATATCTTATTCAAAAATAAAGTGCACAAGCGAGTTCTGTTTTTACTTACATTCAATTGAGCATAAAAGTCAACACATTATCAGCATGTATTATTTATAAATGAAAACACTATTGTTTGAGACCGTCTTGGCGCAGGGCATAAGGGTGTGACTCTAACGCAACGGCTGTGGGTTCGATTCCTACTCGGAGGAATGGGTATATTATATATAAATATTTTCATTATTTTGCTCTGGCATCAAAGAAATAGGCTGACGTCGGATTCCGCCAATTAATATGCAATGTCTCGAAAAAATCGACGGAAAATGGATGAGAGTGGACGGGAAGTGGAAGGGGGGAACGGGGAGTGTCCTAAAACTAGGTTCCCTCTGTCATACAGCGTAAAGCTAATTTCTTTTTAAAACACTATTATGAAATAAGGCATCTCTCTTCAAACACTATTTCATCTATTTATTGCTACAGTCTATATATTTCAAACTTCCACATAGTTCAGCTGAGTGCCTTTTAAATCATACCTCCTACCACTGATTCCACAGGGAGGGTCTAACCAAACACCCTGTATTTGTGCACAAATAGACTATTGTCCAAACAACGCTACCTAACATGAATGTATAGTATGTTTAGTGTTTCATAGATTTCCGCCGTATTGTCTGTAGGTACCTTTGTTACATCAAATTAAGATATATTAAGGCTTATTTGTGCAAATTTTGTTATGTATATAAGAAATATCTAATAAGTTTGTAATAGAATAATTTTTTAATAAGAGGAGGAGGAAGAATTTTAATTAATCTTATTATATTTACATATTTTTATCTTCGTGCTGCATCTTGAACATAGTAGAATAGACAGAGGGAACCTGGGGACCATATCATAAGACACTTCATTCTAATTAAGACACTTCCATTCCCCCGTTGAGTGGTATCGAACCCACTTCTTTTTTTTGACGCGTTTTGACGTCTTGTCACGCACATGTGCCCTTTTGTCACGACTGGCTTCTATATAAAATGTAATTTTTAATCCAAAAGACGGAAATAAAGAAGAAAAGTTGTAAGTTTCTTATTGAAAATGCCAAAAATTATTGTCTTTAAATAATTAAACAAATGATATTTTTTTAGTTACACTTTATATCTCGAATAGTAGAGTAGGCAGAAGGATTCTTGTGTCAAGACAGTCTGTTCACCACGCACCGCCCAATTCACGAGACATTGTTTAATGAAGGGCGGAACTCAACGCCACGCTATGTCCTTTTTCCAGAGCGAGGAATTGAAAACATTTCAGTCTCTCGAGTAGGATTGAAACTGCGCAGCCGCTACGACAGCCTTGATTTATGCCACCTTACAAATTAATTTTCTAGTCAAAGCTCTACTATATAATTATATATTGATTAAAATGCTTCCATAATATGTACTTTTTGCGGGAAATATTTTAACTAAATGAAGACCGTCCACACTACGCCGTCAAGTGTAATGAATAGTAATTATCTGAAAATATTATATGGTTGCTCTTTGTATTCTGTAATTACGAATTTTGTTAGAGCTTTACAGATTAACAGGTTGTTGTAGACCCAGAACCTGTAGAGATTGTCTGTATTCCACACACAGCAGGGTATGAAGAGGATACCTAGTGTTATGACACTCCGTTACTCACTTTCCGCTGAATTCTAGAGGCATTGGTTAGAGATACAAAATTTTAGTTCAAAAATATATCTATACAAGTGACTTATTTTGATTAATTTTGGAGCTAAAATGATACCCTGTGATAGCAACCATCATTTCCGGTCACTGGACTCTAAAATAGGGTATTACCTCACTTTAATCACTCGGGCGATTCGATTAGTAGCTTGCCCGCTATCTACGGCTATCTACGGCGTAGCTATTGTCTACGACGTGATGTAGCCAAATTATACTGTACATTTAACATTAAATCACGTCATTGCATTGCATCGTAGTGCAGTTCTGTTTTAACGGAGTGAGCGTACACAACTAGAGGATTAAATCTCCGTTTTGTGGATAGTAGGACTAAAGAAAATCGCTTGTATTTCTCTATTAAAAACGTCTTCAAAGGTAAAGCATCATACTCTAAGCTGTTGTGGGTTCGATCTTCTATTTTTTTTTTTTTTTTTTTTTGGAAGAAGGACAAGGCAAACGAGCGTTCGGGTCACCTGATGATGATCACCGCCGCCCACGACCCCGTGCAGCACCGGAGGAGCTACAGGTGCGTTGCCGGCCTTTAAGGTGGAGATAGACGCGCTTTTTGAAGGTACCCATATCGTACCGACCTGGAAACACTGCCGCGGGTAGGCCATTCCACAGTTCGGTGGCGCGTGGAAGGAAATTTCTACGAAACCGCACAGTAGTGGAGTGCCACGTATCCAGGTGGTGTGGATGATATTTAAGTTTAATAAAATATGAATGAATTATTTTCATTTCCCCACTGAATATTGTGTTATTTATATCCCTGAATATTTTACATTACTTCTTATAGATTAGCTATTATGGTTTTTGTTGTGATTTATAGTTTTTACGTGTAAATAGAAAATACTTATCATGCCAAAAAAAAGAGGTTAAGACAGCATTTTATTTAAACTTGTTAACTATTTTAAAAATATGAATTACAATCTGTCCAGTAATTCCGAAGATATGGAGGAAAAAATAATAATCATATCATATATCTATCGCCAGAAGCGTCATCACTATACTTTTAGGACAAAAACTTTTATTAGGACAAGAACAAAATTTGTATTTTTCAATAAAACTCTTATATTCACAAAATATTTTCCACTAATCAATGCTTATACTGTTTTTCGCCAAAAATCGCTCAAATAAAAAAGGATTTTAGTTCCCATTTCCGCTATGTTATTTCCTGTATATACGAATATATAAAACATAAAAAGCCCCAATAACTTGCCACACGCTGCGTAACAAGATCGGGGCAGCCGCACCTTGTAATCATCCCAGCGGGTCGCTCAGTTGACAATATCGTTTGTCTCTTTCATTAGATTTTTGGGGTCAATTCGGGCATGTAGAGTTTATTTGTCTTTGTCATTTTGTTGTTCTACTCCATCTATGTTGGGTAGTTTTGAATATACGAGTATATATATATATATATATATATATATATATATATATATATATATGCAAGCCCGCTCGCGGCTTCGCCTGCGTCTCCACGTGTATCTACGTCCTATAAGTGACATCCATGCAAAATTTGAGATTCCTAGCACATGTAGTTTCTGAGATTTCGTGATGAGTGAGTGACCTTTCGATTTTATATGTATAGATTTTATTGTAGATAGGCAAGCATAGGCAAGCAAGGTAAGTGACGATGCCAATGAAGGTGGAGTATACTTGCCTAGGTAGTGCCTACTCACTCGTTCTTTAAAGAGGGCCAGGTTATACATGTCGGGGAACAGTTGAGCAGGCAGGGATTTTCACTCCTTTGCTGTTCGCATATGAATAGATCTAATTTAGCAATTTTATCACAGTATTTAATTAAATAGAGATTTAATGTCTTAATACAAGTAATGCTAATTCGGTTTTATTTGTAAATTTTCTTAATTTGTAAGTAAATTGTAATATAATGAAATATTGAAGTAAATATAAAATATAAATTTTATAACAAGTGCCAATCAATTAGGTATATTTGTAAATTTTGTTAAGTTTTGTATTAAATTTACTTAAGTTTATGTTTTTAAATGTATTTTAACATTGAATAAGAAAATATAAAATTCAATGTCAATTTTTTAAAAATGTTTTAAACTTAAAACGTTTTAAAAATATTTCTGTGGAAAACTTGTTAAATTATAATTAAAAACCAAAAGCCCGGTAACTCTTTGTACCTTACAAAAAACGTGATTAAACCTTTTTCACGATATTGACAAATCCCTAATGAGAAAAATCTTTACACCAAAGATCGCAACGAAGAGTGATTTGACATAAAAACTTTTTGAAATAAACTGTATTTGACAGCTAATTTGAATGGACTTTCTGGAACCTATTGAATATTTATATAAAAATTATGTATATATAATTTCGTCACCGATTTCATCTTTATAGCGATGTTTTTTGTATAGCGTGAGTATAAAAAACAGCTAAACTGAGAGTTACGTGAAATGTTAAAATTGTTAGCCAGACGATATTTCCAGTGCCATGTGTAGTAAATGTTTGTTTAAATCATTATATTTTGTATCTCAAAATAACAGAGCGTTGGCAGATAATTTAGCATGAAAGGATGAAACATTTGTATTAATTAATTACTCAGCCGGTAGTACCAATCGTGAGAATGATTCAGTTTAAATTATTTTCATTTTTTTTGCTCTTAAAAGACAAAGTGCGGCGTTGAGCTCCACATTGCCTCGAAAATGGGGGACGGACTGTCTTATAACTAAACTCTCTATGTCCACATTGTAAAAATCGTAATTTTCATACATTTCTGCCAAAAATATATAATTTAAAAAGTTTTTTTTCAGCTTCACGCTGTATCTCGTATGTCTCGGGGTGGGCAGAGTGAGCCTAGTATTAGAACACTCCGCTTCCCACTTTCCGATGAAATAAAAACATTAAATATTCCATTTCCTCGACTGCGAATCGAACCGACAACCCGTCACGTTTACATTGCACTCTAGTACCACTGTGCTATGACTAGCCTCAAAAAGTAAAATAATTTAACTATAATAATCGTTCCCCTGAGTAAAGATGGAACTACCAATCACGCCTATATGTAATAGTAAGACGCCTCACTGCATCTTGATGGCCTGTTACTAAATTACGTGAATACCACAGAGTATAATTATAACCGATAAAGGTACTTTATCACTATTTTTATTTGTATAAAATACATCTATATATATAAAATCGAAAGGTCACTCACTCATCACGAAATCTCAGAAACTACATGTGCTAGGAATCTGAAATTTTGCATAGGAGTTATTTATAGGACGTAGGTGCCCGCTAAGACGGGAATTTGCAATATTCGACTCCTAAGGGGTTGTTTTTGGGGTCGAAAGTTTATATGAAACTTCGTTACTACAAATGCTAGGAGTCTCAAATTTTGCATAGACGTCACTAGGACGTAGCCATGGAGACAGAAATTAATAATAACATACTTCACGCGGGTGAAACCGCGAGCGGGCCGCTAGTAATTATATAAAGTGCAAAAGTAAATCCAAATAAAGTTAAATAATAGTAAAAATAAAAAGAAATTGCAGGAGTAATTAGACTTCGCACCGGAGTCAAGGTCCAAATATTTGGATGTGATAAATTCACTTTTCTCATTTTCAGTACTTTCAACAAAAGATAGCACTTTGTGTTCTGTATGGCTCATAAATTTCAAGCATTTCAGACATAATTCAGGCTAATGAGGGGATTTAAAGAGAGATTTAAAAAAGTGGTATGAAAAGAACTTTTATATTTTATTTTTGTGTTCATATACTTTTATATTTTATTTGTTGACCTTGAGAAAACTTTGCATATACAATTAATAAAAAATATATGATTATTTAAAAAATAAAACTTAGATAAGAACTAGTTAGTTAAATATTCATTTAAAGTCCTGCCACTCAACACACAATGCCTCCAGAATTCGGCGGAAAGTGGGGAACGGAATGTCTAAACACTAGGTTCTCTGCCTATCCTGCTGTGCGGGATACAGCGTGGAGCTAATTTTTTTCTGATTTTAAACCTCTGTAACAAGCAGTCCAGCCAACCTCTATAGCAAGTTACAAGAATAAGAAAAAACATAATATTGTAATTATTTTTTTTTTAACATAAGAAGAGTAGAAAAAAATATGGTTTTTTTTTCCAACAAAAATATTATGATTTAAATTGGAGCGAATTACATTACAATTTCCTATTGAACTAAAATGTGAACATTGTTTTCCTTAAATTGTTTTCGTAAACGAGCTTTTTGTGTTCTTTGTTATACTGCAAATATTTAACCAACCAGAAACAAATAAAAACTTGGAACAAAGTAACACAAATGTTTCACATTTATACCAGCCAGTAAAGAGATAAAACGGGGCCTTTTATTCTTATTTGTATTTACTATTCCTGTCCGAAAAATTGAAAATAAATTTATATTTAGATATTAATATAATAAAAAAAAACATTATTAGTTTTTATTGATTATATAAAAAGAGCCATTGTCGTAGAAACTTCTACCTCCTCTAATCAACATGCCAGGTTCTTAATTTCTAAGCCCAGCAGTTTCATCTGTGCGTTGTTTATCAGTCATTCAGAAATAGAAGAGTTTTATAATTATAGATTAAATTTAATTAACATTATTGCCTATATTTAAACATATTTATTTCTTTCTATTTATAAATGCAATTTGAACTTACACCTACAATATTCCACTTGAATTGTGCCACTGAGGTCTTACAATTCTTATTCATACCAATTCTATAAGAACAAGAGCTATAAATAAAAGATTTATTTATCTATTTTTTCCGGGTAAGCAGAGAAGAGGAAAGTCAAGGCATTTTTTATTGTCTAAAATATGAATAATTTTACAAAAAATAACATATACAAAACTTATTTTGAGACATTTTTTGTTATTTTTTTTATTTATGAGAATTTATTTCTTTTTTTTTTCTTTCGCATATCTTATTTTATGGTTTTGTTCGAACTTATGTATGCCAATCATTTAAATTGCGTTCTAGTGATTTTTTTTTGTTTATTTTAATACTATTTTTGTAAAGGTTTCTATATATTATATTTAGAAATGGTTCAAAATTATATATTTAGAATGGTTCAAAATTTAATTAATTTAATTAAAACCTTTGTGATGTTGACATTAAAAGCTAATTTTAGCTAAATAAAATACGCTGTGAAATTATTATAATGTAATACTTGAAAATGAAATATAAAGTAGCGAACCAAATTTTACGTGATAGATTTATAATTAGTTTGGTAAGTATGAATATTAATTTGAAGTTTGTTACAAATTTATGATTTTGATAGTAATAATGTAAATTAAGATTAAATACTATAATTAAAATTTAATTGTAATTAACAATTAGTTGTGATTAGGCATCAATTATTAATCCATACCTATATTATAAATTCGAAAGTAACTCTGTCTGTCTGTCTGTCTTTTACGCAATCAGGCCCAAACCGCTAATTTAATTGTGATAAAATACTCATATAGAGATACTTGAGGGTCTCGCGATGAACATAGGATACTTTTTTTATATATACCAATATATTTAAATACTAATTAATTTGACATGCAATTTATTCCGCCATGTTAATAACAACCGTCACTATGCGACTGTTGCTAAGCAACGATTTGCAAAGTTTGTTGTTAGTAAACGTGACCCAAAATGAGCTTGCTTAACGCATCTCTCTATTGAAAACTGAAAATAATTTCATAAATATATTTAATAAATATTCGTATAGTTCAAGCGGGCGTAGCCGCGTTCGGGTCCACTAGTACAGTATAAATATGTGTAAAGATACTTCATATGAACTTCTAAATAAATTAAATTATTTTTTTTTAGCCAAATGCCTTATCCATACAAGATTTCTATCTCATTCTTATATTATAACCAAATTATATAATATATTTACATAAATAGACTAGTCGTGGCACAGGGGCACATGCGTGCGACTGCATATTACGAACGCAGCGTTGAGCGTCGCAACTCAACGCCGCGTTTTGCCTCGACACCAGAGCGAAGAAATGAAAGTATTAATTGTAATTAATTATTAATAAACGAATTATTTCCTCGGGTAGAAATCGAACCCACAACCTGTGGCGTTTACAGTCACACGCCTGTGCCCCTGCGCCGCAACTAATCCTTCAATCCATCCATCCATCAGCCTTTCAACGTCCACTGCTGGACATAGGCCTCCCCTAATTCTCGCCACTCCGGCCGGTCCTGCGCCCTTTGAATCCAGCGGATTCCCGCTGTCTTCTTAAGGTTGTCGGTCCACCTGGTTGGAGGGCCTGTGCTGATTTTGCCGAGACGGGGTCGCCATTAATTAATAATAATCGCCATTTAATCCTTCAATATTTGTGCATAATATTATCAGTTCATCATAACATTATTATATTTATTAATATTTACTATATGCAACACAAGTACTATCTGATGAGAAATAAAATCCACCCAAAACGTTCCTTTCACTCGGCATCTATTTGAATTCACAAGGGCATAGATATCTAGGTCCCAATCGGCATTACGAGGGAAAAACAGCATTTTCCTACATCATTCTACGTTCTCTGTCCTCGGTCACGTATCAACCAATCCCTATACGTGACTCGCTTTTGAATGCGTGCAAAGTAAATATCTATCAACAGCCTCACTCTACAGGCAAACTATGTAAATTATAGCTGGCAAAAGGATTTTACACAAAAACCACTGATTTTCGTGCAGGTAAAGACAAATTGAATAATAGTTTTGTAGGATTACGTGTTGGAAGTGCTGGAAATATCTATATTTCAGGAATTTCGGGGATTTCGTGAAAAATATTTTATATAGGCAAAACGAATAGACGGACGAATTTGTTTTTTTTTTATGAATGTATTAATTAAATTAGTCTTATTGATATAAAAAAAATTATAAGAAACTATTGCTGTATTTATTGCGGCCGCTTTGCCCGCTTTGATGATTTTAATATAAATGATACATAACCCTACCTATTAAGCCATTCTGTCCATGACTGAACAACGGATTTTAAATTTGTTTTAAAGACATACGCCGGTGGAAATCGTTCGACATTGATTCCAAATCGTTGACTATATTTTAGTTCAGATGCAACAACAGGATAATATTTAAATAATCAGAATAAAAAAATAACAGCCGTTTTTTAACTGCTTGAGACCTCTAATGAATTTTAAAATACCAGTAGTAGTAGACTGACAATTAATTAGCTTTGAATTAATCTCATTTAAATTCACAAAACATTACAATAAACTATGTATATATAATAAACTATAATTTAACTTTTCAATTAAAAATTAAAGCAACAGCATTTTAAATAGTTAAACAGTTTTAATAAATATTTCTGATTCAACTTTTATGGAAATCTAAAAGTTTTAGAAAGCTTAGATACAAGCTCTACGTTAAAAGTGACTTTATATTATAGTAAACATTTATTTACTCGTATATCTTTTTTTTCCATATACATTCAGTTCTTCACTTTCAAATCGAATTGTCGAGACTTGTTGTTTTTATTAATATTTTATCAATTTTTAAAGTGTCATTCCAAAGTTAAGAAAGAAAAATACTTTTTGGAAAACGTATAAAAATTTTGAATGGAGGGGGGGTTTCTATTCGCGTTTATTACAACTTTTTTACATTGCTACGTTCAAAATTTTTATACGTTTTCTATATAAGTATTTTTCTTTCCTAATTGTAGAACAATACTTAAAAAAATGTAAAAAATACGTATTTTTTTATTTAATGTGAATAGATGCCATTTATCCCACACGAATCATATTTTCACACTTTTGAAATTTATAAAATATGAATAGATGCCATCTATCTTACACAAGGCATATTTCACTAAAAATGGACGTGGTATTTTCAGAAACAAACATGAAACAGCGAATGTTTCGAGCGCTGTCTAACAGATGGCGCAATAATTTCAACGCCATCTATAAGGATATTTTTGAATTATTTTCTTCCAAAAGCTTATATTTTCAGTAATATAAGGTATAGCGTTGTATATTGTAAATATTATATGTACTGTAGATAAATTTTTAAATGTTATTTCAAAATTGACATCTACAATATTGAATATGATTTTAACAGACGGACAATAAAATGAGCTCAAAATGTAAAAATGGGTTACATTTTGAGCTCCATAGCCACCATTTTTAGGGTTCCATAACCCTAAAAATGGTGATTGTAATTTTTTTTTTTTTTTATTTTTAAAAAACTACATCCACGGGCTCATAGTTGCCCGTGCCTTTTTTTATTTTAAGAAAGTTTTTTTTTTAATGTGGCGTACTTAATTTTGGGACAATTTAAACTGTACTTATATCTAGAGCTTATACTAGAGGGGTTGGATGAGAACCCTACCGACAATTTTTTTTTTTTTTTT